>JAJHPC010000008.1:6747390-6834890 GCA_024447665.1 Juncus inflexus | reverse complement strand
GGGGCCCTGAGATATCTCTCTCATATCCGAGAGTAATAAATTCTATCTTGATCATTCACATTCTAACTCATGGCTTAGAAAATACCCGATCATAGCTTTTATAATTATCCGGTTAAAGACAACGTTTGATTATGTCAAAGTATAAAGATATACATGCAGGAATCTATTAAGTCTCTTCAAGAGTTGACGAGTCCGGTCTTGAAACACAAGATACTCCTCGTAGATCTGGTAGAGTTCGTCATGAGCCCGAGAGATATGGATTTCTCGTGACTGATGATAGAAATGTGGCGCTCATAGATGATGAACCCACATCTTACCAAGAAGCTATAAAGGATCCTGATTCTCATAAATGGTTAGAAGCCATGAAAACTGAGATGCAGTCCATGTACGATAATCAAGTTTGGAACCTAATTGATTCACCTGAAGGTTCTAAGACCATTGGGTGTAAATGGGTTTTCAAAAAGAAAACTGACATGGACGGAAATGTGCATACCTATAAAGCGAGACTTGTTGCGAAAGGTTTCCGACAAACTCATGGTATAGACTATGACGAAACTTTCTCACCAGTTGTCATGCTTAAATCGATTAGAATTCTACTTGCCATAGCTGCGTATTATGACTATGAGATATGGCAAATGGATGTCAAAACAGCTTTTCTTAATGGAAATTTACTCGAGGATGTGTATATGACACAACCCGAAGGTTTTGTTGATCCTAAGAATTCTGATAAGGTCTGCAAATTGCAGCGATCCATTTACGGATTAAAGCAAGCATCTCGGAGTTGGAATCTTTGTTTTGATGAAGTAATCAAAGGTTTTGGTTTTATCAAAAATGAAGATGAACCTTGTGTTTACAAGAGAGTTAGTGGGAGCGCAATAGTTTTTCTAGTACTTTATGTAGATGATATATTACTCATTGGAAATGACATTCCGACTTTAACAAATGTTAAGACATTTTTAGGAAAGTCTTTTGCAATGAAGGACCTAGGAGATGCCGCTTATATACTCGGCATTAAGATCGATAGAGATAGATCTAAAAGGCTCATAGGTCTAAGTCAAAGTACCTATATTGACAAAGTGTTGACACGATTTCGAATGGATGATTCGAAAAGAGGTTTCATACCAATGTCACATGGCATAAAATTGAGTAAGACTCAACATCCTGCTAATCAGGAAGAACGAAATCGCATGAATAAAATCCCGTATGCTTCGGCTATTGGATCTATCATGTATGCCATGCTTTGTACTAGACCAGATGTATCATATGCATTAAGTGCAACTAGCAGATATCAATCTGATCCCGGTGAAAGTCACTGGACAGCAGTCAAGAATATTCTGAAGTACTTGAGAAGAACTAAGGATTCATTCTTGGTTTATGGAGGATTTGAAAGTGAGCTAGTTGTAATAGGTTACACGGACTCAAGCTTTCAAACCGACAATGATGATTTTAGATCGCAATCTGGTTATGTGTTTTGTTTGAATGGAGGTGCAATAAGTTGGAAAAGTTCCAAACAGGACACTGTAGCGGATTCTACGACAGAAGCGGATGAAGTTGTTTGAATGGAGGTGCAATAAGTTGGAAAAGTTTCAGAAGTAGCTAAGGAAGCAGTTTGGATGAAGAAGTTCATTGAAGAGCTCGGTGTGGTTCCTAGTATAGCAAATCCTGTGGATCTTTATTGTGACAACAATGGGGCAATCGCGCAGGCAAAGGAACCAAGATCGCATCAAAGAACCAAACACATACTTCGACGTTTCCATTTGATCAGGGAGATCATTGCGAGAGGAGATATTAAAATATGCAGAGTTGATGGTGATGATAATGTTGCCGATCCGTTGACTAAACCACTTTCTCAAGCAAAGCATGAGGGTCATGCTAGGTCGATGGGTATTAGATACTTGTTAGATTCGGCATAGTGCAAGTGGGAGATTGTTAGTAGTATGCCCTAGGCCAATGTATTTGAGACCTAGATATATGGATTGTGTTAAACAAACATTGTTTTTTACTTAGAGATATTTTATATAATAAATGCGTATTGGTTATTTTATTCTTATTACTAAAATGAACCTTGAATATGATATTCAGCTTTATATCATCAAAGTATGTGACTTTGATAGTAAAACTTTAAAGTACTATGAATGATATTCTAAACCGTCCCTGATCATTCATAGGATGTTTGTGAGACAAACATACTTTATGATAAGCTATAAATGTACATCGGATGTTAGTTGACCGATGGTCACGTTTTTACCGATCATGAATAAGTGTTATTAAGTCATTAGCATAAGTATATGTTAGAGACCATATACTTGGATTGACCCACCGTGAGAATACTACATGGTTCGTGTCATTAGTTATTCTCAGTAAAGAATGTATCTGCAATCCTTAGACTTGAGATTATCTCAGTTTCCTACATGAGAAATTTTATACTTTAATATAATCTAACATCGTCTTTAACAGGGCGGTCATAAAGATTATAATTAGGTATATAATGAATTATGCGGAGGAAAGAGTTTAATTAAGATAGGATTTGTTCCTCTCATAAATTGAGAGAGATATCTTTAGGCCTCTTGATGATTTGATTGAAGAAACGCACGGCCGTGCTCAAGTGAATTAATAAAGAGTTATTAATGTTATTTCATGTTCAATCAAATTCGGTGTCAAGAAATATTTATTGACCAACATAAGGTTGACACATACCATGCCTTATGGACGATATAGATATCGTGTAACAAAGGGATACAATGCATGACATAAATTAGGTTTGATTGAATCATCTATACAATGCATGACACATATTTTCCGCTATCCTTGGTAGCCAAGGTTTCACATATAGAATGCAGTCTTATTCGGTTGTAGATGGAATGATTACATCGACAACAGAATAACGAAGGAATTAGGTTTTCAGTTATATTGGTAACTGACCAATCTTTTGCCTATCTCTCTAGTATAAAATCATAACTTATGTGATAAGTTGTATGAAGAGCTATATAGTCAAGTTACACATTCAATCCTACATCTTATATGATAAGATGTGTTGCATATATGGTTACACAGTTACCATGCACATAGGATATGAAACTTATGGATTATATAGGCACAAGCGACACCCCAAAAATAGTCAAGGAGACATATTTTCATCCATCTTTTGTGAGACAAAGAGGAGAGAAAAATCCGAAAATTATACTCTTGTTTTTCTGTGAGAGAAATGAAGAACGAATACTAGCATATATCGTTCTTTATCCGTTCTAAGGGGTTGTTCGTGTGGATACCGGTAGAGGACGAAGCGAAGTGCGGCGTCTTTGTGATTTGGGTTGAAACCGTGATTTTTTGTTTGGAGAATCAGTTTATTTGGAGAATCGGTTTGTGAGACGACCGATTAGGCGAATCATTCAAAGGATCAGTTTGGAAACCGATTTGGATCGGGCAAAGAAAACCGTCAACCAAATTCATTTTTGATCATCACGGATTAAGCGTAATCCGAAGTTACAAAGTTATGAACTTTTCTTTGATTTAATTGTAATTCACGGATCCTTCTTTTGGGTTTCGAATTCAATTTTGTTTCGTTTTGTATTTTCCACTGCGTTATGAACGGCAGAAACCCAACAGTATGCTTAAATAAAAACTTGATCTTGGAGCTAGGAGTAGTCGTGAGTGCTCTTAAAGCCTGACAATCTATGTTATGAGCAAAGAATCATTCAGAATAGAGCAACAAGGATACAAGTACATGTTTCAGAAGTTCTTGACTAATGATAAAGATCTATAGTAGACATTACAAGTTTGCATATAGATTTTCATAATCTAATACACACATATTTTCCGCTATCCTTGGTAGCCAAGGTTTCACATATAGAATGCAGTCTTATTCGGTTGTAGATGGAATGATTACATCGACAACAGAATAACGAAGGAATTAGGTTTTCAGTTATATTGGTAATTGACCAATCTTTTGCCTATCTCTCTAGTATAAATAGGCGGTAGCCCCCCCTCTTTCTATTTTCTATTAGACACACAATATAGAGCCTGTAGACTGTCTTTATACATAAAAGAGAGAGAGAGTTTGTAAGAGCCTCCTGACAATATTTCCGGACTCATCTAGACGAGTCTGGTTATTTTGACTATTCAGTTTGACGTGGATACGAGTAGAGATCTCCTGCTTTGGAGATTAGCGAGCGATCAAGTTCTTCATCCCTAGGAAGAGCAAGAAGGTGAAGGAATTATGCCCTAGGCCAAAGTGTTGGATTAGAGATTAGATTATGAGATTAGATTATGAGAAACATGTTTATTCAGTTCATATATGAATGAGTGTATGGGTGACTAATATATTCACATATATTAGATCGACCATGCATGACACTTCGGGTTCACGTCATCAGAATATGTGATTATGATAGTAGAATTGTGAACCAACGAATGATATTTTAAACTGTCCCTAGTGATATGTGGGATGTTTATAGAGATAAACATATTTCATGTAAGAAGCTACATATCTACACTAGTATATTCGTAAACTGGATGATCATGTTCTGCTGATCATGGACATAGGGATGTCAAGTCCGGAATATAGGCACGTGTTAGAGAACACGTACCGGACTGACCACACTATGAGAATATGCATGGTATATGTCATAAGTGATTCTCATATGAATAGTGTGCTTGTTCCTACGACCTGAGGTCACCATGGATTCCTATATGAGGAACTACATACTTTAATATGGTCTTAGGTCATCCATAACATGATGATCATTAGGGTCATCATTAGGTATGCACTAAAACATGACAAGGAATGTGAGTGACCAAGATGGGATTTGTTCCTCTCATTAAGAGGGAGATATCTCTGGCCCCCCTGATGAACTAGGACTGAAGGAAATGCATGACCATGCTCACAATGGATTAACATGTGTTGTTAATATCATTTTGTATTTGTTCAGTCTAATTCTCGATCAGGAAAGAGACTTTGATCAAACTCAAGGATGGCATATTACTGTGCCTTGTGATAAAGACGTATATTGTAAAACAAAAGGAATAATCAAATGTCTGTTCAGATAGGTTTATGATCGCTGATCATTTCATTTAACATGCATAGTCATGACACTAGTCTAGAGGTTACTCATGACTTACGATCTTTGGAAGATCGTTGCCAACATTAAATGGAACTTGCACGGTCACACATAGAACAACGTCTAGTCGGGAAGAAAATGCTCTTAAATGGTTATACATATGATGTATAAATAGGTGAAGGAAATAATCGATCATTGGATGATTGATTTGAATGATTGTGCAAAAATCAGCATAGTTCCGTTGGCAACAGAACAGTACCGTTGGTAACAGAACTCATCCAATTTGTCGACAGCCAAGTTTTCAGATTAGGAAACCTTATTCCGTTGGCAATAGAATAGGTCCGTTGGGAACGGATAAGCTATGTAATTAGGGTTTTAGTTATCGTAACTAAGCAATCATTCGCCTCCCTCTCTAGTATAAATAGAGGGGCATTCCTCCTCTATTATACAACATTAGAAAGCCTCCAGGCTGCCGTAATATAGAGAGAAAGAGAGAAAGCCTCCTGAAAGTATTTTCGGACTCGTCAAGCCGAGTTCGGTTATTCTGACGATTCGAAGTTCGACATGGGTACGAGTAGAGATCTTCTGCTTTGAAGACTAGCGAGCGATCAGTTTTTTTACCCTAGGAAAAGCAAGGAGTTCGTTCGAGTCGAGATTTAGGAGCATGAAGGAGAAGGAAGCAAGACGGAAGTTCGTTCATACCTACATCCGCTTCTCTCTCCTGGATCAGGAAGATCCGAGGTTTAAATTTTAATAGCATAATCTTGTACTTTTATTCCATTAACGATGATCCTAGGGAGGGTTGAACCCGTAGGTTCCGCTGCGCATGTAACGTACATGGCTATGGGTTTCCCAACAGAAGGTTCGCAGAGTCGAGGTTCAGAAGACAGGAAGGAGAAGAAATCAAGATGGAGTTCGTTCAGACCTACATCCGCTTCTCTCTTCCAGATCAGGAAGATGCGAGTTATAAATTTTAGTATCATAATCTTGTACTTTTATTCTCTTAACGATGATCTGTGGGAGAGTTGAACCCGTAGATTCCACTTCGCATGTAACGTACATGACTACAGGTTTCCCAACACTTGTGGGGTATAATCTTTTGCTACCAGTGCTTTTGTAAGGAATTCCCAAGACAACGAGTCAAAAGTTTTAAATAGATCTGCCTTGAAAGCGAGTAGCCGAAAATTTTCTCTGTGGCTAAGAGCAAAAATCTAATGTGCTAAGGCAGCATTGTCAATAATGCTACTTTCTTGAATGAAAGAAAACTATGAGTCATTAACCAAATAGGGAATATCATTTTTCATTAGAGATGCCAATATTTTAGATAACAGCCTTTGAATGGAATGCGCAAGATTAATCGGTCTATAGTCTTTAATTTCAATAGGAGAAGTGCATTTCGGAATAAGAGTGATGTATGACACTGCTAAAGGCCCTAGGTCAAAATCCCCTCTATTGACACCGTTAATCACCTCCAGAATATCTTGCATAAGAATATCTTTGAAAGCCTAGAAGAACTTTCCCGTGAGCCCATCAGACACCGACGACTTATTAGACGGCCATGTCTGAATGACAGACTCAATATCCTCTATCTGAATGGGTGTGTCAAGTCTTGTAAGCGGCCTCAAGTTCTCATCCCAAATGGACTCAAAGTTGATGCATTGATCACAATTTTCTTCTGTCCCCATTAGGTCCCTTAGTGGCTGAACATGGTTTTAGAAATATGTTTATGATCCATAACCATAATATCATTAACTCTTAGGGTATGTATGTAATTCGTCCTTTTTCTGCTTGAAGCCATTGTGTGAAACAGCCTAGAGTTGGCATCCCTATCTGTGACCCACCTTGCTTTTGATCTTTTTTTTCTTTTGATAGCCTCCAACTCACATAATTCATTCAACCTCACGTTAATCCATCTCCTCAATATTTTCTCCACAAGATTAATATCCCTTATTTCCACTGCTCTATCTATGAAATCAATAATAGCTGAGCATTCATGAACTTGAGCCTTAAATTCTGAAGAAATTTCAGCTGCCTACTCTTTAATTTTGTTGACAAAATGCTTGAATTTGATATCCAGATTATGTGCATTGGTAGCTACCATATTACCCCAAGCCCCATGTACCTGAGTTAAGGCCATGTTCTTTGGCGAACTATTCCCAAATCGAAATCCCCTCATGCCCAAAAATTGAGATTTCATTCTCAATATGATCGACGTATGATCAGAGGTGGTCCTTGTCACCGCGTGTTGTGATGAAATTGGATAAATCTGTAATCACAATTCTGAAACAAGGAACCTATCAAGCTTGGCGAGAGATGGATTATCTCTATTATTTGTCCATGTGTATTGTCGCCCATAGAGCTGAAGATCAATCAATTCTAAATCTCTAATAAGATCTCTGAATACTAGCGCCCAATCGCTATTATGTTCAGAACTATTTCTCTCTGAATTTGAGACCATAATATTAAAATCCCCAAATAAAATCCATGGACCTTGAACAATCTCCTTAATATCCATAATTTCATCAAAGAAAATCTGCAATCTGTCAGCACTCGGAGGTCCATATATTGTAGTAGCAGATAATACCAATCTATCTTTTTTTGTTTTGAAAAACCACGGTGATGGAGAATTCCTTTTTTTCCAATGTAATAAGATCAATTACATTCTCATTCCACCCCATAATTACCCCACCAGAGGGCCCATCAGCTGGGATAAAATTAAACTTAGACAACTTCGATCCACAAATCTGACGAAATGTTAGTTTACACCACTTAGCTTCATTTCCTGGAGAACAACAAGAGCTAGGTTTTGGAGTATAGTAGTGTGTTTAACAGTGGATCTCTTTTCGGATGAGTTTAAGCTACGCACATTCCGAGGACATTAGGTTTAGATCATTTTTATTCATGAATGAAGATATTATCCAGCGTTGAATGATTTAGTTGACTGGTTGTAAGATATAAGTCAAGTTTTGTATTTGAGCCATTGTAAAATATAGAATTTTGAAACTCAGTTAAAACGTAAAGATGCAGGCCACATTTAATTTCATTAAAATAAGGGATACATAGATGATTGATATCATTATCAAATAAGCAGTGCCATTTTTAAGCCCAACATCATTCTGAGCTTTGAACCACCACACAAAACCTAAATTACTCACACCCTCATTCCACCTCTTAACCACATTTGCCCACAAGACCAACAGACAAGTGTTGGTCATCCATGAGCCCAAAACCCATCCTAACTTACAAAATGAACTAACCACAAGCCCAAACAATAAATTTAAAGAACAATACATTAAGAAACTAGTGGCCTTCTAAAAGCCCATGGCCTTTATCCTGCCATAACAGTAGGCACCCCTCCATCCAATCAAAGTTTCGCCATGGCTAATTCCGCCTCAAACTCGGCGCCCCTGGCCCCACACTTCGGCAGTAGATTTAAAGCATCCCCATGAGTAATCTCCTCGTCCAATTCTCTCCCCACGACAGAACATTCTCAAACCGGCTTGATAGCATTTGTCCTCCTTTTGATTCCCTTGCTCTTCCTCACAGAAATGCCCAAATCTAATTGATTTATTTTCCCAAACTGAGTTTGGTGTGCCTTTGGCAGAGAAGTTTGATAGCTTGCTGACTCTTTATTCTTGAGCCTAACACTCCTCCTGGCGGGTAGAAGATCATTTGGTGCCAAAAGGAGTTTCTTGGCTGATTTAATTCCTTAGGCTGCATCAGGCCTCCCAAAAGTTCCATGGCCCCTTGTAATGATGTTACCCTGCTCATATTCAGGCATTGGAGTCGTTGAAAAGCCAAAATCCGGAGTCTCCTTTCCCGATTCATAGGTCAGCATAAGACTTTCAGTTTCCGTCTTTTGTTGTATTGGCACAATGGAGAAGACAGGTGTCTCATTCAGCAGATGGCGCCTCGAATTTCCCCCTCTGCCTCCTTAAAAACCACCCGAAAAGATGTTGAGTGGAATGGATGAGTCCAATTTCTTAGCTTGTCTTTGCATGCTGCCCTAGTTCAAGTAGTAATCTTCATCCACAATATGTCTTTGTAAGCTTCGGCGCTAACTATGTACCATACTTCTTTAGTCGATGATGCAATAAATTTAACCTGAAATACCCCCCTGCAAAGGTAGTCAAATGTTCAGTTGTCTTTTGGAACAAAATCTTCAACTAAATCGGCATATGTGTTTCCATCTGATATAATTTTCTCTTACCTAAATATAAGAACTTAATTTTAGTTCCTAAAATATCTTAATATTCACTTGCACGACCTAGTGTTCTCTTCCCGACTTTTACAAAAAATATGCTTAAACACCAACTTCATATGGAAGATTTGGTGGAGTACATCTTGTACATGTTATTACATACATAAGATTCTCATGCTTATTGATGTGGAGCATTCCTCGTATTCCTTCTTCGACGTTTTTTGGCTTACCTCGCCACTCAACTTGAAATATCCAGCAAGCGGCATAGTAACTGGTTGTGACTTATGAATATTTAACCTCTCATGTACCTTCTCAAAATACTTCTCTTTAGATAATCATATTTGGTTCTTAAAACTATCTTGAATAAATAAATCTTAAGTATAGATAACAAAGGGCTGAATTAGTTTCCAAGAGGTTCATGTTAGGGATGAGCTTCCAATGAGATGGAAAAGGGCGATTCCGCCATGTCACAAGGGAACCACCACTGCCAAGCTTCCAAGGCCCGGTTCCGTGAATGACACAGATTAATGAGAATCATCAATATTTTTTAGAACATAATCTACTTCTCACAAGACCGCCAGGCAAAAGGCCACCCTAGCCGGGAAGACAATCATCTGATGACCCGGACAAGAGGAGACACTTACAAGATGCGAAGGCAATAACCGAGCCCAACGAGCTTTCCACGTTAGGCTACAAGATCATCCGGGATCCTCAAACCATGGTGAACGGAGAAGCAGGGGATCAGACAAGGGAACTGATGGACATGGCGGGGATCAAACATGCCCAAACCAAACCTTTTCGATGCTGCCGACACAAAGAAAAATGAAATGCAAAGGCTATTACAACATACAAAGAAAGTTGCTTCAAAAGTGAAATCTAACATGAAGAAAATATGGGTTCTAGTATGCCGGTCTAAAGATACTTCAAACGTGGTGTCAACAATGAAGAAAATTTTGGCTCCGGTCTCCAAAATAAAGAAAGTATGAGTTTCAGTACGTAGCCGGTCTGAAAACTATGTGACAATGACACCGCTTGGAAATGGAGGTGTCGACTTCAAATTTATTGGAGAAAATGGAGGAAACACAGAGAAAGAAACGGTCCGACTCAAAGTGGGGTCGGTGGACTTGTGGGACCCATGAGTTATCCAAGCAAATGATGATGCTGATTCAACCCATCTTGAAGGTCAAGTCAAGCCGGCTTATTTAGCAGCTGGTGGGACATTTTATAGGGATGTTGCTTGCAGAAATATACATGCAAAATCAATGGCGCCATTAATTTTGCATGACGTACATAGGTTTAACGCCTTAATTAATTGGAAAATATTAAGAATTTTTGATATACCATTTAATGGTCCAAAACTAGTGAGAATTGGCCAGTTCCTTTTGAATCCGTATTTGGGCGGAAAAGTTTCCGAATTCAGGCAAATTGCGGGCAGCATAACTAGCTCTGACCATGCCCCGATCTTATGCGAATCATCTTCAAGTTTTCCAGGTTTGAACATTTTTTGTTTCAATAATTGTTGGTTTAGATTTCCGAACCCGAGTTTGTTGTTCTCGAATTGATGATGTTTAAAACAATTCCGTAATTACTAATCATTTTTGTATTTCTTTTATAAGATCAAAAAATAATCAAGTTCGATTCGACATGCGAAAGTTTTATCAAGTTTGAGTTGACGTGCAGAAGTTCTATCTCGGTCGGATTTGAAGCTGTCGAAGAGTTGCTTCGTGTTTTCTAGCTTTCAAGTTTCGCGTTCTTGGTGTTCATGTTTTGGAGACTTCTTCAAGTGTTCTTTTAATAAAAGTTTTTCTTTTTTTAGTAATTTAAGTTCTACACTTATAGAGAAAATTCCTGTCAAAATTGCTCAAAATTTAGTTCTTGACTTGGGCTATGAATAGCGCTTCAGTTCAGAACGGAAGTTGTTCAGTTCTGATCGGAAGTGCGAGATTTGGTTCTGGCTATTTTTTGGCACCTTTCGTTTTGAATGGAAGGATTTCCTTTATGAACGGAAGGGTTGATTTTTTTACCGTTTTGTTCAATCTGCATTGATTTTGTTTCCTTTTCTGCTTCTGTTCTGAACACGTTTTGAACGGAAGGTGTTATATTCAGAATGGAAGGTCGCATATTTTCTTTTTTGTGAGGCTGCTCCTTTCCTCTTTAAAAGGAGCAGCCCCAATTTAATTTTTACCATGGTTTTGAAGCAAAATTTCAGAATTCTCTCTCTTGAGTGTTAAGCTAAATTACACTGTAAACAAAGTAAGATTAGGGTGAATTGAGTGAGTTATTGTTTGTTATTTGATTGAAAGAAATCGGTTGTAAATTTTACTTCATCGATTCACAACGGTTTATTGTAAGGCGATTGATGATTCGAGTTTTTAAGAAACACTATTTGGATTAGTGGAATCAAGGAGACGAAAGACATACCCGGAGAGTAGGCGCTCGTGAACGCGGTAAGGGCCGCTAGCGAGAATGGATGGTTAAGGCATACACAACCATCTAGCTGGACTTCGTTAACAGATCTGATATTCGATATTCGTATTTATTTATTTATTCTTAATTGAGTCATTATTATTTCTTATTCATTTATTAATATAACCAATCTGCCTAAGTCTAAAACCTAAAAGTTTTAAAACCTTAAAAGAGATAAATTCACACTTCCGAACGTTTTAGACCTATTAAAACCTAATGGGAATGGGTCATAACAGGTCATGGAGAATCAACCGAACACTTGTTCCTAAATTACCATTTTACGGCGAAAGTTTGGATAGTGGGAACAGCCGGTACAAACGGTACTACCGATACACAAAGGAACCTCTCTCAACTTGTAAAACATGGAGGAGCGGGACGACAACTACACAAAAACCTCAATGTCTCGTTCCCTATTTGGAGGTAAAGGTGGAACCGAACTTTCCGAAATGAGTCACAACCACTCTCAATAGTCATCTCACGAGATCTAGACGATTTGGTGCATTATTATTGGGACGAATCGACAAATCGAAACGCTAAACGCCGAGGAGAACTCAGCTCAAACCATTCATTATTCTTTTTTGTAATATTTGTATATAACGGAATCTTATTTTCTTTCACTTTTTAAATTTTAAATATTATTTTTTTTTTCATTTATTTGTTTTTTCGGTGTTCCCATCCAATGATAGTTACCGATGTAACTAGACTTCTTTCAGTGGAGCTTGCGCGCACTTCCTTTCAGAGTGCCGCATAGAAATAATAATAATAATAAATCTTAAGTGTTTCTCTATTGATCATAGGTCTTTCATTGCTAAATAATTGTTCAAAGCATCTTTAGTCCAATAATCCTTCCACAACTTTTTTGTCTACTAGCACCATATCATCTACATATAGCAGGAGTACGAGGAGATCAAACAAAGTGAATGGCTTGAGTATTCGTGGAATCATATATCACTCATGAATGAATTAAGGATGCATACTTCAACCCATGGGGTATTTGGTTTGAGCTTTTGAGCATAGATGCCTTGGCATTCAATAAGAATGGATGTCATTCCCATTTTTGATTTGTTATTGAAAATTAAAAGTAAGAAATTCTTGATTTCCTAGGTAATATTTGATGGGCATATGATTGCTACCAAAATTTGTAGTTTTTCTTATTCCCATGAGAAGAGAATGCAAAATTAAGGAAATATCTTTTTATAAAGAATATTTCTTCCTCATTAATTAGTCGTTCTAAATATATTTTACAAATTTAGAATATCCATAAATCAAGATTTTTTTACATTTCTTGTTGTCACACCCAAAACCAAAACGAAAATCCAGACTTTGGATCGAGCGTGGCAACCCGCCACATACCTTGTACGTCAGGCCTCACAATGGTTATCAAAAATACAGATGTTTAATACAATAATAAGAATCATGGAATAAAATATTACAACCCTTTAATTTACAAATATGCAGAAGCGTACACAAATCGAGACGCGATGGTCTCCAAATGAACAAATAATCACAACAAAGAAAAAGGGTTGTAGCTTGAAAGTCGTGATTTCCTCTACGAACGTTCTCACCAAGAGACTCTTCTCTCTTGAAGCTCTAAACGCTGCCCTCTCTAGCCTAGCCCCAAAACATACAATAAAAGATGGAAATATAAAGGAGCGGTTAGTCACAATTGTGACTAAGTGACGAGATATTTTGCGCCCAGCTTATTAAGACAACTATGGTCTCAAAGCCAGCCCCAAATCTCGTTCAAAACAGTTAACATAATATTTAAAATATAGAATTCATAATAATAATAATAATAATAATAATAATAATAATAATAATAATAATAATAATAATAATAATAATAATAATAATAATAAATGCGGATGCGTACGAAAATTCTTTTCAAAATTTTTTAATACTTCTCAAAAAGTAAAAGATTCAAAACTTTCTTAATTCTCAAATTCTCAAAATTAAGTAATCTTCTTGTTTCAAAAATATAAGTTTTCAAATAATATAATATAAGATTTATAGTGTTGCAAATAGTGGTCCGTAGCGGCGCTATAGTGGTTTTCGAAAGTTAAACACTGCGGTGTAGCGTTTTTCGATGATTTAGCGGTCCGCTGCGGCGCAATAGCGGTGTTGTGTGTGTATGTTGCGGTGTAGCGGTCTGAATAGCATTTTTGATGGATTTTTTTAATGAATTTTTTTAATGGATAGATATTTTGTAATTTAATATTTTAATATTAATGACATTTTGATTTTGGACATATAACTTTAGACAAGAACATTTCAAACTTTTATTGTTAATATTTTAATATTAATCATATTTTAGTGTTGCATATTTCTTCTTTTAGATTTTGTGATGCATATATTATATAATGGTATGTAGGAAACAATATTCACACACATTATCCGCTATAAAAATATATCTCCGTAACATCTCTGCTATACGCAATTCGCTACATGAAAATCCTAAACGCAATGCACTGCTAAACGCTATTTGCAACCTTGAGGTTTATACTAAAATAAATATTAAAAAAAAAAAGGTTTATACTAAAATATATTAAGTTGAGGCTTGGTTTAGTTTTAAATTGAAGTGCCAGATGCGACGGGATTGCTAATCCATATCTATCTGGAAATCACATTGTAGACCTAGGGACCGCCCATCCCCAACACAAGCCCTGACATCCTGGGTACCACTCGCGTTACCACCTCACACGTAACGCACATATGTAGGATTTTTACACTACGTCTAGTACCAATCTCTCCTCAAAAATCCAAAAATGGAGATCATATATGTCACAAACCCCACATACCACAAAATCACATTCGCAAATTCTAATATGACTTCCTTCTTTCACAAAATCTCAATGAATATTTATATGTATCCATAATATATATGTATAAGTGGGTCACCTAAAAGTAACCTATGTCATGTATGCAATACATATATGAATAGTATATATAAAAATAATATAAGCTATAATTTTCCTAACATCAAAATAAGTTTATCTTTTAAACTAGTTTTCTATCAAAAGTCTCATCACAAAAAAATAATTAATTTCAAACAATCCAATCCAAAATATGGTTTACCGTTTGGTCATGAAACATGAGATTAACCCGACTCATAGATTAATTCGACCAATGACGGTCTAGTCTTAATAATATAAAAGTGGATAATGGCGAGAAATCACTCACAGAGAATCCCACAAAGCAAAACCTTCAACCTTCAAAGCTACGGAAGCAAAACTCCACAAGCTCCTAATTGACTTCTCACAAGCCGCGCGAACATAACAAGCCGCTCGCAACCCAAACTACCCAATAACCTCCTTACAATGACGATGAAATGACTTCTCGTCTCTTCTTACACGCCAACAACAGGAAAGAATATAGTGCATGGGTTTAGTTCTCATGCACCAGAGAAGAGATTTGAATCGGCTCATCTAAACACGAAAGGGGTTTAAGCAAAGAATTGATTGGAGAGTATACAGATCAGTTAACTTCTCATCTCATGCCCTGGTATAATGTGGATTCTCTCAGGAAATTGCTAAGCTCACCACGCCAACACTTCATACATCAGAAGCACTCCTCAACAACTCGAGACAACAACACAGGCTCCAAATCAAATCCGGGAGCACAAGGATGTCAAAATCAAAACAGAAAGGATTGATGATTTTCATGAAGTCATACACAAGAGATCAAAGAGAAGATCAATAAAGAAGCATATGTTCTTGTAGCTATATTTTGGATCTAAAAATCTGTTTTGGAGGCAATGTTTGGAAAAGGGAAACAACTGTTGGAAGGGGAAATTGAGTGACGAGTTGCTAAGTCACAGACGAAATAAACGATCGAAATAAAGGGACTTTGTTTTTTTGAAGTGGCCAAAAAAAAAAAAATTAATTAAGAGAATGATTAAGTTTTGAAAATATTTGTATAACTAGCCATTTTGCTCAGTCACTGGGCAAAACACAAGTAGTTTCACCCAGTAGCGGGACGAAACAAAGCGGAATGAGATTACGGGCGAAACTACGATAATCAAGCCTTGTTTCGCCCAGTGGCCGGGCGAAACACACTAATTAACCCGCTAACAGCACTTAATCAGTTTTTGAAAATAAAATAAAAAATCTACAGTCTGTTTCGCCCCGTCACGGGGCGAAACACCATATTTTACATTTTGTGGGCTTAACCCACAAAATTTAAGCCCATTTTATACGAAACATCTGTTTCGCCAGCTCGCTGGGCGAAACAGCTGTCCCTCCAGCCAAAACAAAAAAATTAAAAAGCCTAAAAAGGGGAAAAATTAAAAACGTATTTTTTAGCCTTTTTACATGGAAAAATAAAATAAAATAAATCTGAAGACAAAAAAATGATAATAAATAACTTATTTTTATTTAGAATTTCTTTTTCATATTGAAATGACAACTCTGTTTTTTTAGTAGATAAACATTGATTTAACATGTTAGGGTATAGGAGGAATCTAAGTTTTTTTAGGTATAGAGTTTAGGGTTCAGATATAAGGTACTAGAGAATATTTACTTTTGCATATTGAAATGACAATTTAGCTTTTTTTTAGTGAACATTGATTTAACATGCTAGAATATAGGAGGAATCTAAGTTTTTTCAGGTATAGAGTTTAGGGTTCAGATATAGGGTACTAGAGAATATTTACTTCTTCAGATTGAAATGACAATTTAGCGAAATGACAATTTAGCTTTATTTTTAGTGGGTAACATTGATTTAACATGCTAGAATATATGAGGAATCTCAGATTTTTTTAGGTATATAATTTAGATTTCTATTTAAAGAGTCCTCTTATTACACTTGATCATCAAAAAATCAAATCTCATAAGTCTCTCTTGCAAACTTCTTCTCTTTTCATCGTTCTCCGTATCAAGAAAATGCCACAAAATTCTGAAATTTTTCTATATTACAATGGTCAAATTGTTCAAGATTCGAGCGGATACAATTACTATCGACAGGAAGCTATTTTTCTCCCGCGTAGTAGAAATAGAAATTATAATAGATTGTGTTTAAAAATTTATGCTACCACTGGTTGGCCTAATAGTGACAATCTTAAAATTAGTGGCAGGTTTCCTTACCGTATAAATGATTGTTTGTATTTTAAGATAGTCAAAATTTCGAATGATTCACAGTTAGTTAGTTTTGTTCAATACATCAAATATGGTGAACACGGTTGGCCTGAATTAGAAATATACGTTGAACGCATCCAAAGTAGAGAATCCTATGTAGGAACTAGTAGTAGATCAAATGTACCGTTTAATGATGACGAGCTTGAGAGGTTAGTGTTGTGTTTCAGACGTGCATAACACAGAGAAAAACAAAAATTTCGTCCAAAATCAATCCGAGGATCCGTGCGTATCAGTTAAATCAAAGAAGTAAATCTTAAAGATACCTTTCGGATTACGCTTAATCAGTGACGCTCAAACCATGCGTGTTGTCCATGCGTGACTAAATCGGTTACCGTCCTAACCGATTTTACGTCTGTCTAGGCCGTCTAGGTCGGATCGTGCGGAAGTCATCTATCGCACACACAATCGGTCTCCACCAAAACTCTCAACAAACCATTCTCGTCTTCTTAGGCCGAATAGATCACAAGCTCCGAAAGTACAAACGCCTCTACCGGTATACACACGAACAAACTTCTTAAAACGGGAAGAAGAACAATATGTATACTAGTAGCTTGTTCTCCTCTTGCATAAGAAAACTCTTCTTATTTTATCTCACAAATGATGTATATAATTCCTCTCATATAATTGCACTCTTTCATTTTTGTCATACAAAAGAAAAGCACCATTTCATAATTTTGTCATACAAATTAGAAAGTATATTTTCTCTCTTTTGTCTCACAAAAGAGAATGTGAAATAATGAGAGAGAGAATGATGTGTTGTGTTATGAATTTGGAGCTCTCTATGTCCTTATATAGAGGTGAAGAGTCATGTCTCTTCACACTAAAAGATGTATATGACATCACTCATCATTATCCTTATGCTATCATCTAGAATCTTCTAGATTACATGATCTTTTGTGCTCATAATCTTTATATACATATATATCACATCTTATCACATAAGATGACAATATATTTTGTAACATTCTTATGCAACTCATCATATAAGTCACTAGGATTTTCTGTGCCCGTTTCAGTTTGTTCTTTGTGTGTGACCCTGTAGGTTCACTTAATGTTGGCAATAGACTTGACAGTCTATAAATCATGAGCGGACTCTAGCAAGACATCATGACTACCCAATTTAAGTGAATATCGGTGATCCGATTTACCTAATCAACAATCACGTATTTAGTCCTTTTGTCACGCGATATCTATATTGATCATAAGGCATGTAATATGCCATCCTTATATAAATCGATTAATATTTCTTGATCCCAAATTAAACTGAACAAGAACAAATGACATTAATAACTCTTATTAATTCATTTGAGTATGGTCATACATTTCTTCAGTTCAATTCATCAAGAGGCCTAAAGATACCTCTCTCATTTATGAGAGGAACAAATCCCGTCTTGATTGCACTCATCCCTCTACATGATTCATTGTATACCTAATCATAACCGTTACGACCACCCGGTTAAAGGCAGTGTTAGATTATATTAAAGTATAAAATTACTCATGTTGGGAACCGAGACAATCTCAGGTCAAAGGACTATAAATACTTTATGTTACAAGAATCGCTAATGACGTAAAACATGTAGCATTCTTATGGTGGGTCAGTCCAGTATATGGTCTCTAACATATACCTATGTTAATGACTTGATAATTATTTATCCATGATCAGTAAAACATAATCATCAGTCAACTAATATACTGGTGTACATTTATAGCTTGTATATAAATATATATTTATATGTATCCGCAAGTGTATTTGTCTCCACAAATATCCTATAAATGACCAGGGACGATTTAGAATAGCATTCATAACACTTTATAGTTTTACTATCAAAGTCACGCACTTTGATGGCATAAAGCTGAATTGCATATTCATGGTCTATTTTAATTATATTAAAATAACCTATACGCACATATTATATGAAATATCTTAGAATAAATATTATGTTTGTTATTACAATCCATCATCTAGGTCACAAACACCACCATCAGTTATAACCTATAATAAATCGTGATGAAGATGAAGTGCCAGAAACAGAAGAAAGCAACGAAGATGAGTTTGAAAATGTTGAAGAGGACGAATATGATGAGATGAAGTGTCAGAAATGGAAGAAGGCGACGAACCAGAAATAGATGTTATGAACAATTATGCGGAAGCGGATGAGATGGTTAGTGTAGGAACTTTCGGTAATCCTCCGGCGAAAGAGTTTGAAGATACTACTCTGTGGGAAGAAGCAAAAATCGATATCTTGTATGGTAAGAGCATGCATGTGAGTGGCGATGATAGTTTGTTTGGGGGACAGATGTTCGACACGAAAGCAGAGCTACAATCGGCCGTAAAATTATACAGCGTCATGCATCACCGAGAATTTGTAGTCTCCAAATCGAACAAAACGCTCTACACTGTAGTCTACAAGCTACAAGATGACCGTGCTGACTGTGATTGGAGGCTGTATGCATGCAAAAATAAATGACATGTGTTTGAGATTAAAAAATTTACACAACCACATATATGTTTTAATTGACGACCTAACAATGACCACAAACAATTAACAAGTGCATTTATTGCGGGGCTAATTCTAGATGTCGTTAGAGCGGATTTAGCAATTAAACCAGAAACCCTAGTGGAAACCGTCAAATTAAAATTTGAATATATCATATCGTATTGGAAGGCTTGGCACGCAAAGCAACACGCGCTTAGATTCTTGTTTGGCGATTGGAAGGGGGCATATAATTTGCTTCTTGAATTGATGGCAGCAATATATTCAGCAAATCCTACTACTGAATATTCATTTTGGAGAGGTCCCAAAAACCGTGCTGGTGAGGAGGAGTTCGAAGGTATTTTTTGGGCATTTGGTCCATTACTTAAAGGATTTGAGTTCTGCAAGCCTGTCATAACAGTACATGGAACATTTCTAACCGGAAAATATCAAGGATGCTTATTGATGGCGGTCACTAGCGATGCAAATGGTCAATTATTCCCCTTAGCTTCTGCTTTAGTTGATAAGGAGAGGGTAGAAACGTGGGGTTGGTTTTTTGGGTGTTTGGAGACTTTGATCGGCCATCACAAAGGTTTATGTGTGATTTCAGATAGGCATGCTGGAATAATTCGTGCAATGAAGGGCGGCAAATTAAAATGGAAGGAACCTAATAGCTATCATCGTCATTGCATGCGGCATTTAGAAGCAAATTTCAGTAGCGCTGTAACAGACAAAACATTGGTTAAATTGATTGTACCACTAGTTAAGGCACCCACCAAATTTAAATTTAAGAAGTTATATAAAGTATTAAAGGATAAAAATAGTGAGGCGTGGGAATGGTTAAATAAAAAAGATAAATCAAAATGGGCGTTCGCGTATGATACAGAAGGTCGCCAGTGGGGCATTCCTACTAGTAATCATGCAGAAGTGATGAATTTTGTTTTTAAGGGTATGAGGAAGCTTCCTGTTACGGCTATTGGGATGGAGACATTCTACAAGCTGAATAGTTATTTTGTCAGCAAGCGCGAGATAGCTGCAAATATGGAAATGAATAATAGAATGTGGGGAAATGAAATGATGGAAAAAATGGAGAATAAAACCATTAAGGCCCGTGCGCATCGAGTCACTACTTTCAATGTCAAAAACAATGTTTATGAGGTGATAACAGGACCTAGTGGTTCCAAGGTAGGGGGAAAGAGCTTCCATGTGAATTTCAATGAAGGCAAATGCAGTTGTCAGAAACCGATGCTATATCACTATCCTTGTTCGCATCTTGTAGCAGTTTGCATACGCAAAGGTGTTAGTTCCGAGTATTTTATACATCAACATTTTTCGCTAGATCACCTTAAACGTACATATGAAGGAAGTTTTTATCCGATAAAGGATAGAGAACAGTGGGTTGAACGTAAAAAAGTTTACAATGGTACATTGGTTCCTCCTGAGAAACTTATGAGGAAAAATGTCCGTGGAACCAACAAGCATAGTAGAAGACAGAAGAAACGCTTTCATAGTAGTATGGACATCATGGACAACGCAGATCTTAGAAAACATTGCAGTATTTGTGGAGTAGCAGGGCACACGAAAACAAAATGTCCGAGAAGGTTGTAGTGTTTTATGTATGGTAGTTTATGTTTATTTATTATGGGTTGTAATGTTTTATGGATTGTTGTTTGTAATGTTTTATGTATTGTATTTTATGTTTATGTATTTTAATTGGTAATATTTTATGGATTGTATTCCAAATTAAATACACATAGTCAGCTCTCTAAAATAGTTTAAATATCAGTCCAAATTAACAAAACATAGTCCAAATAGTACAATAAAAAAATAAACATAGTCAGTAACGCCAGAGGCCTCCTCCTCCTTCTCGTGTTCCCCCGCGTCCTTCGTGTCCCCCCCCTCTGCGCGGTCCTCCTTCGTGTCTCCCCCCCCCCCCCCCCCGCGTGATCCTCCTCCGTGTCTTCCTCCCCCCTCCTCCGCATCCTGGCTGCGCGTGAGGCTGAACCTGAGTAATCTGACTAACTACTCCATCTCGTCTCCTCCTCCGTCTCCTCCTCCACCTCCTCCGTCTCCTCCTTCGTCTCCAACATGTTCGATGATCGAACCCCAATCGAAGTCGCCCTCATCATTACTTTCCTTCATTCTGCTCCGGATGCACCCTAACAACTTTTTCAATTTCCCTGGTACATCCTGGCACTCGGCCTTTAGCGCTTCGAACCCATGTTTGCAGGCATCCAAAAGAAATGCATGCTAAAAAATAATATTTTAGTAATGTTAAAGAACTAAAATAATATGAATAAATAATAATATAAATAATAGTCAATTATTTTTATTACCGCTTTCATTTTCTGCGGAACCATCGGATGATACGATCCCATAGCATGCGGGATATCGGACTGCACATAAGGATCGGTTGCCGTTCTATACCAATTCCAGTATGCATCATACTGGCTAGGGTCGTACGGCCGCCATGAAGGAATATTTATTTCACGTCCCAAGCGTTTCTCTTCCCACTCAGCCAGATAAGCTGAATGTACGGTAGGCTAATCTTTTCTACGGTAATTTATGATATCGTGCAACCGTTTGTCGTACTCGCAATTTGGGGGTGCTTCCATCGCATACCCGAACTGATGCAACACCCGCTCCGGACGATGCATCTCGACAATCCAAAAATAGATCAATGGCACTGTAAGAAGCCCCATAGTTTTTTCGTGCTCAACTATCGGCGGGAGTATATGAAGGAATACCTCATAAGGTGTCCAAACCACCTGAGTGTCGACCAAACTGTCGAATTGATCGCGATGTGTCGGCAAATGCCGATGAGGTGTTATATCCGCGTACTGAGTACAATCTTTCCACAAAAAACCAACCGTAGGTCTCTCATCTTCATCACCATCATTCACCATATCCTGCAATTCCTTGCGTACATCTTTAGGAACGGGTCGTCCGACAGTGATATGTTCCCATACCTACAGTTGCAGCAACATGATACACCCTCCCATATTTTTCCGTTTCTTATGCGTACCTTTACACAATGCCCTGTAGAGGTACGCAAGAACTTCACTACCCCATGCCCGTCTATCTAAAACCAACATGTCCTCTAATAAAAGCAGAGGCAATGCCGAAACATAATCTCCCGAAGCTTCCATAAATAATACATCCCCACATAATGCAAGCATGTAGGCTCTACAATACTGCGCGACTTTCTGTTCCGGGGCATCAATTTCCAAATCGGAAAAATTATTTTTCAACCATGTTCTTTTCAATAAAATTTTGCTTCTACCCTTTCCCTTAAACTCCAATTCCGGGATTTCTTTCCCGAGTTGTTGTCTGACCTTTCCCTTCCAATCAACATCTTTATTATTTAAACACATTGCCTCACCGTCTGTCTGCATTCCCAACAAACACGAAACGTCATCTAGCGTTATGGTCATCTCACCAACAGGCAGATGAAACGTGCGTTTTTCCGGTCTCCAATGTTCCTGCAGAGCGCTTATCAGTCTGCTGTCGTAATCCAGCCAACCCATCCTGGCAGTTTGTAGTAAGGTTGCTTTCTTCAAAAAAAGGGCATACCGATCGTCCTATGGAACCTGCAGAAACATAAATAAATAAAATATATAAGATATATAAGATTTTTAAATAAATAAAATAAAATAAATAAATAAAACTAATAATAAATAAATAAAATATACATAAACATAAACATAAGTAAATAAAATATACATAAATAAAACTATAAAATATATAAGATATATAAGATTTTTAAATAAATAAAATAAATAAATAAATAAAATATACATAAACATAAACATAAACATTAACATAAACATAAGTAAATAAAATATACATAAATAAATAAATAAAATATATAAGATTTTTAAATAAATAAAATAACATAAATAAATAAATAAAATATACATAAACATAAACATAAACATAAGTAAATAAAATATACACAAATAAATAAATAAAATATATAAGATATATAAGGTTTTTAAATAAATAAAATAAAATAAATAAATAAAATATACATAAACATAAACATAAATAAATAAAATAAATAAATAAAATATACATAAATAAAATAAATAAATAAAATAGACGTAAACATAAACATATATAAATAAAATATATAAAATTTTTTAAATAAATAAAATAAATAAATAAATAACATACATATGATTTTTTTTTATAGTTTCTAAAAAAAATTATAAATAATATATAAAATAAATAAATAAATACCGGAACTTCGTGTTGTCGGTAGCGCATGGGTTTGATAGTTACATCTTCGGTGTTGCTAAATCCGCTCGCCCGATGCATGTGTTGTTGTGACCGAAGCGCGTACTTTGGCCGACTAGGTCCCGCGTCGAGATGACATCTTTATTTAAAAAATAAAATAATACAAATAAATAAATAAAATAATATTAATAAATAAATAAAAACTAATAATAAATAAATAAATACTTATAATCAAATAACCCTCAAAATAAATATACATAAACATACATAAATAAATAAATGCATAGCACACATTTGATTTTTTACACTTTCAAAAAATAAAACTGTAAATAATATACTAAAAAATATATCTATAACAAAAAAAAATATAAATAAATAATCCTAAACAAGAAAAATAATTAATAAAATAAATATATACATTACTTAAAGTACAAAAAATAATTTCAAAAATAAATATGTACCTAAACTAGAAAAAATATTAGAAATTTACTTGTAATTATTATATTTTCTTCTTCTTCTTCTTCTTCATCTTCTTCTAACAAAATCATGAAAATCAAGCAAATCAAACAAATTAGAAACTAACTTTGAGCAAAAATCTTAGTTTATAAATCTAATTTCAAACCAACCAAACAAATGGAAAACTAATTTTGAGCAAATAAACCTAATTTGAAACTAATTAACTAAAATAAATCTAATTTGAGCAAATAACTAAAATTAACTAAACCTAAACTCAAAGAAATCAACATATATTCCCTCTCCTTTTTTCTCTTTTTTTTCGCCCTGTTTTTTCAGTTTCGAGAATTTTCCAAAAAACAGTCAAAACGCAGTCAGGAGCTGTGAATTAATGGTCTCTGTTTCGCCCAGCCAACGGACGAAACAGATGTTTCATATAAAATAGGCTTAAATTTTGTGAGCGAAGCCCACAAAATGTAAAATAGGGTGCGAAACAGACTATAGATTTTTTTTTATTTTTTATTTTCGAAAACTAATTAAGCGCTGTTAGCGGGGGTAAATAGTGTGTTTCGCCCGGTCACTGGGCGAAACAAGGCTTGATTATCGTAGTTTCGTCCGTAATCTCATTCCGCTTTATTTTGCCCTGCTACTGGGCGAAACTACTTGTGTTTCGAGCTTATACAAATATTTTCAAAACTTGACCATTCTCTTAATTAATGTTTTTTTTTTTTTTTGCCACTTCAAAAAAAAAGTCAACCAAAGGAGGCTCCAAGACTTAAATACTTGGCTCTCTTGGAAAATTCAATGGCTGAGATTAAAAGTAGGTTAGGTATAGACCTAATAATACAACCGAGAATAAAGCCCAAAACATATGAATGTTGTACAAAGTTATTGAACTTTCAAATTTCATAATTAATTGTAGGAATTTCTGATTTCAAATATACAATTTTCAAAATTCATGTCTTAGAAAGTATAAACTAATAAGATATTGCTTTTCGCCAAATAAATGATCGAGAAAATAATAGTTCGATCTAAATAGACTAAAATAACATATCAAATACTAAAACTTTGACACCCAAAAATGTTTACAATAATCTACTGGAGTTATTATTCTATCAAAATTCATCAAAATAACCAAATATCCCTAATCATAGGTATGAAATTTCCGAATTTGACAACCAACAAACTCAAACACTTACTATAACACTACTTCAAAATTTGGTTTCTCAGATCCTGGAAATCCAAACTTGAGAATCTAAATTCTAAATACACACGAAAGAAAAGAAATTTTAAATAGTATTAATCCAAGATTTGGTATATTATACTTGTAATATATATGCTAAACCAAACATGATAATAATACATATTTTGAAATTATATTCTTTTGAATAGAATTTCTTGGAATCCATACATTCCAAATCATCCTTCAATACTCAAACCAAACAGCCCTAAATTTTTTTTTTTCAATTTACAAACCATGTTTTCCTTGCCTTGAACTTCAAATCCCTCATGTGGATTCACATAGATCTATTCCTCTAATTCTCCGCAAAGAAAGTTTGTTTTAACACCAAGTTGTTCAGCCTTCTATTTATAGGCTTGGTCGCTTATTCATGGATGAAGCTTTATAAAGACTGGGAGACGCATGACTCTCCTAAATATTTTGGGCCTCTAATATATATAGTATTATTGTTATAGTGCATTTTTTATGAAATATATGTATTTATATATATTTGTCCCCCTCCAAAAAAATTTTAGGGGAATTTCATATTTACCCTTCTAAAAACACTAAATATCATATTTGCCCTTCTAAAACTCTAAATATCATATTTACCATTCAAAATTCTAAATATATCATATTTACCCATTAACAAAATATCAAATTTATCCATATCATTAACTTCCCATTAAATATATGATATTAAGTCACATAAATTTAAATTTATGTGACTAAAATGTCCTTCTCTCTCATCTTCTTCTAAGACATTATTTTCATCTCTCAAGCCTCAACTTTTCTTGATCTTATTGTTGCTCCTTCTTCCTCACAAAATAATATCATTGTTTTTTTTACTCTAATCATTTTTGTACAGAAGAATGGAGCCCTAGTCTAATCCTTCTCTTATGAAAATTGTAGCGGCTATATAGAAATTCTAATATAAACTAAAGAGCATTAGTGTATGACTCTTGATAGAATTGAAATAAATTTAAGAAAAAAATTTCGTTACAGCTTCTAGAACAAATCCATATTTGGTAATTTTTCAATCCGAATGGTAAATTGTACAACTATTTTGAGAGATCAGAGGGAGTGAAATGATACGTAATTGAAGGAAATCCCAAGCAAAACCGGGAATATGGAGCAGATTTCTCTGCTTTACAAAACGGTGGCCTGATTGGATTTTTATATAGAATTGGTGAGAAAAAATATTAATTAACATGTAGTGGGGTCCATTAAAATATTTTTCTCTGCTGAAGATCATTTCTTACTTTAGAAAGTCTCTTTCACTTGCCCCTTATCTCCATTGTTCTTTTCCCCTCTTCTCCTCCCCCACCAAAATTAGAGTTGTTCTTGCCCTATTGTCGGCAAAATTTCGCTGGGTGGTGACATGAGAAGACCCGCCGGATATGATTTTGTGGATAAATCATTGTTTGAAACTCCCAGCAAGACTATGAAAAGTATTTCTTTTATGCCCAAATTTAATTGAAATACTAATTACTAGTCTGAATGAGAGTAGAAAAATGCACGAGATTCATTGATATAGTCTAAATTTATTTGAAAGATCTGTCCTTTGTCCTTATTTATTGAAAATTGAGAACCAGATTGGGAATCGATTCATGCAAGAACAAACAAAATTTGCTTTTATGAGAAGCCTTTTCAAATGTATTCGAGGAAAGAAAAAGAAAATTAAGGTCAATTATTTCATAAATTATTAACTATATTAATCAATCTAAACGAATACCACAAAATTGAAAACAAGTCTTACTGCAATTAAGTTTTTGTACATCTTTCATATATAAAAAAAGTATTTTATTCATTTTAATTTTTATTTTAGGAAAGGAGAAAGAAGTTGTTAGAGCTGGCTGGACCGAACCTCAAAGGGCACATTTGGTATCACCGTTAGTGGAATATGGAGGAAGAGAATTTCGCACCGACAATGGATGGAACGCTAAAGCTTGGACTGCAACAACAAAAAGTTGGAGTGAAAAGTTTTCAGATGCCAAATATTCAAGAAATCAAATAAAGGATCAAGAGCAACACCTTAAAAAAAATTTAAGTCACTAAAATAATTGATGAATAGTAGTGGGTTAGGATGGAATAATGATCTTAAGATGGTGAAAGCAATAGATGGTGTTTGGGAAGATATACTCAAGAACAATCGAGAGGCACGCCAATGGCATAATAAACCATTTCCTTATTATAATGATCTTTATAATGTGTATGAAGATAGTATTTACGTTACATTAGTTTATACTATTTTTTTAATTATTAACTTATAAAAAATGTGGTATGTGATTAGGATGTATTGTTGAAGGAGTGAATAAGCGGGGCTCAAATCAGTATAGCTTGGAATCACATTTCAACACTCAGAGCCCTATGTTGCATTCGCCAAATCAGTTTGCTAGTTTCCCGTGGGAGGATGAATTCGTAAATGTTGAAAATACTTCTCCATCCATTGTCAGTGAAGTTCCTAATCCCCATCCACAACCATAAGAATCCCCGTCATTGATCTCTCGAGTGAAGTCCCTGTCGAAATGCCTCTACCTCACACTATCCCACCACGTGTATCGCCAAGTACCCGTTTGGCTCGTCCACCATCTCGTAGTCATGAGACCCAATTGAATATAGGTAGGAATAAAAAGGAAAAAACCACCAGGGCACCCCTTTACTCCTTTTAATGAGGAGTATTTTGCATATAAGAGAGAGGAGACAAGTATGTATATAAATGGTATGAAGGAGATAGAAGAAAAAAAGGGGATTGAGAAATTTGGAATAAGTGCTGCAATTTCCTCATTTAAGGAGTTAGTAGGATTTACATTTGACGAATTAGATAAGGCCACATCACTTTTCATATCAAGTGCTGAAATTCGGGAGGCTTTTCTCACATTTAATTCAGATGAAAGAGCACTCTGGATTCGGAGAAGAATTAACGGTAATTGATCTTTCTGATAGTTATATTATGGTTATTTTGGAGGTATTTTGGAGGTTATGTCTATTTTGGAAATGTTAGGCAATAATGATGTGTTTTGGAGGTTAAGTATATTTCGGAATGTTACGTGAAACATAAGTTACGTTAAAAAGTTGTTTTCATGTCAAGTGTTGTACTGACATGCTATAAAGTATCTTATCTTTATTAGACTAATTTACTTTATTAGTATTTTATCTTTTCATAATTAGTTCTTAATTAATGCATAATTAACCCAATCCCTTATTTTTCATCTATTTTTGAGCCTCCTCAAAAGGCCACATCATCATTTTTATCTTGACCGTTAGATAAAAAATTTTGGAATCTTAGCCATTCCTTTTCTCAAATTTATTAATATTTTATGGCAATATTTTTGTGGTTATTAAAACATAAGCATATGATTGGTTGAATTAGTGTTTTGTGTTCCATACTTGATTTAGTGAGAATTATTGTGAGTTTGTGACCATCAGATCTCAATCAGATGGTTTCAATTAATCATGATGCAAAGTTATGTTCAATTATCAATCAGATGTTTTCATTCTTTTTATCCAAATGGCAAAAAATAATCAAGATTTTGGAAACAAGAAAAGTTGTTTCTTCTTTTCTGTTTTTTACTGCCAAACCTATAAATGTCCGAAACCGCACGAAAATAATATGGTAGCACTAAAAAAGAATATTGACCTTGAAATATTGTATTGCGCTAAAAAAGGTAAGTTGGCGTAAAAAAAATAGTATATTCATGTAAATTGACACTAATTAAAAATAATGACCCTGAAACTTTATATCGCAGTAAAAATAAAATAACTTATCACTAAAATAATATAAATGGTAGATTGACGCTAAATACTCAATATATTGGCATTGAAACATCATATTAACTCTAAAAATGATTGCTGAAAATAGGATATTAATACTCAATAATGATAAATCAACATTATAAACGGTACATTGATACTGAAAATGATATATTGGTACGTAAAACGGTATATTAACGCTGAAAATATTATTTTGATACTATAAACGGCATATTGACGCTGAAAACTTGATATATTGGCGCTGAAAATGTTATAAATGTACATTTGATAAAATAATAACTAGGAAAAATGTTATCGGTTTTAAAAACAAAAACTATTTTTTTTTAAAACAAAAATAGAAAAACAGAAAATTGATTTTTTATTTTTAAAAAACGAAAAACAGAAAAACGGAAATGATGCCAAACGAGCCCTTAGATTTTTATTTAAATTATTATCAAAATATCACATATGCCAATAGTTAATGAGGTGTTTACTCATTAAAATATAAATAATTTTTCTTTTTTTCTTTAAAAAAATTATACTTCTTAATGAAATATTTTATTTCTCATGTTAAAATCATCAAATATAAATCTGTTGGAATTTTGTCTTTATTTTGAGTCTCATATTGTTATGGTTCCATTTTATTTTCTTGCTAAAATATGTGAATATAGATTATATGAATGAAGATATGCTCATGTATCTTAGCTTTAATTTCAATTATTATCACAATATCACATGATTAGTTAGATTAATGTTTAGTGTTATATCTCCGTTATGTGAAAACTATCATCTCAAACAAAATTTCAGAATATTGAAAACTCTATTATATTATTTAATGTATTATGGATTTCATAATACCATATGTGTAATCCATACCATTTTAATATCTAAAAAAATAAGAAAAATAACGGTGACAATTTTTTGAAAAAAATGAGTAATGGTATATTTCCTTATGTAGTATATATATATATATATATATATATATATATATATATATATATATATATATATATATATATATATATATATATATATATATATATATATAATATTCAGATATTGCAAATAGTGCGCTATAGCGCCGATATAGCGCGATATAGCGTACTCGGGAGGCTCAATGACGCAACGCTACGGTTTTGTTACGGTATTTTGTTTTCCGACGCTACAACGATATAGCTGCACGATATATCATGAAGCGTGTGTTTGTAGCGCCTGAAACAATAATATTGCGCAATTTCATTTCTTTGAACTTTTTATTGATTCTTTGAACTTTTTATTGGTTTTTAGGTTTTAGGGTATTTTGGATTATGATATGTGCTGTTTTGGATAAGTATGTTGTATGTTAATATTTTAATATTAATTTTATCATCTTTTGATATTTGATAATTATTATAGGGATATTTTGTAGATGTTTGTTGTTTTAGAGATTGCATATACATATATTACATTGTGATATAAGTAAAAAGTGTTTATTACTATCATCCGCTACGCAAGTGTAACGCGCTATATCTTCCGCTATTCGCTATAAGAAAATCATGAACGCTGCAAACCGCTACACGCTATTTGCAACCTTGATAATATTAAATATAATAATTATTTTCTATTTTTTTAAAGTTAATCATCTATTATTTAATCTTATGTAGTTCCAATTAAAATTTTCAAAATAAATTATCTTGCATTTTATGTTTTTTGATATCAATCATCTAAGTCTCGATTAATACTTAATTTATTTTTCTAATATAATATGTCAAGACATAATGACATAAGAAAATCAAAGAAAATAATTCTTATGTATTATTTATGTACTATGGATTAATAAACTTTAATTTTGAATTTTCATAATTGCAAGTTATATATTATTAGATTGGAATAACTATTAAAATGGAAATACTCGTCGCGAAGCGCGAACATTATCCTACTTGGTGTTTAATTGCGGGTATCTTTAATTGTTTTATGTTATATTTTGTTTCATTTATTTGTATATAATCTAGTTGTATTTAATGTGGCCACTGTTTCAATAGAAATACATTGATAATAAAATATTAATCATACAACTATAAAGTATTACAACAGAATATTAGTATTACAATTAACCTACATAATCATTATTTCAACAGTTAGTTTTTCTTTTAAATAACAATATTATATTCATATTTTACAATATTATATTCATAACTTCCAATGATTTCATCAAACACTTCTATTTACAAATTTATGGATTTTTTCATGACTTCCTGCAACCATGCTTCCTGATGCTCACACATTGGCTTTCTGCCACCATGGCTTCCTGAACCTTGCTCAAAATTACGGTAGCAAACAGGCCCTTAGTGGTGATTAAAAAAATTGGCCTCTCCAATAATCCGGCCTAAGTTCCGTCAATAACGACTTGCCCAAGTACAAACCGAATGATGGAACATCATGACGGCAGAAAATATCTCATCAAAATCAAATCATTTCTTATGGTTGAATCTTTTCACAACTAACAGAGCTTTGTTATCTTCACCTTGCAACTTTTTCACTATTTTCAAAAGTTTCCTACACTGAAAATAACGCACACCTGAGTGGTTTATTATAGGATCCAAGATGTAAGATTAATCATCTTGGCTCGAACATAAAACAAAACTGATCATATCCATTTTGACAAAAGACAAATTATTGGCCCGACGATTTGCCGCCTCCACTAACGAATTTCTTTTTCAGTATACAAGTGAGGATTACTACTCCCAGCTCATACTATAAAACCTTTTATCTATTTCAGTTGGCAAATCCAGGATTTCTGTCTTATCCAACTCCATTCCCAAGTAAAAAATGGAGCCCAATTGATTTGACAATGAATGCTTCTAGGGAGGAGCTCCTCATCACGTCACACCACAGTCAACTTAAAATTTACATGCTACTCTCAGTGGCTATATATACTTGCCCTCATGCGTCTCATTTCAACATAAACAGTCCTTCGATTTGTCTGTTGTTCTTTGAAAAAGAGGAGAGGAGAGTAATAGAAGGGATAAAGCGATGGAGAGGTATTTGGTTACTCTGTCTCTGGTACTGACAGTGTTGATGTCATTAACGTCTAACTTCTCCGAGGCTGAGATTCTTTTCCAGGTACTTTTTTTCAATAAATATTTAGTAAATTATTTGATTATATATCTAGTATCTCATATAAAATATTTTTTGAATAACTATCTCATATTAAGACAATATTTTTTTCACTTGAACCAAGTGTATCAAACACTTGTTGAGGTGTCTATATGTAAGATATATTATCTGCATGAATAACTTAGCCAATTTGATTAATTAATGAAATACTAATTACTTGTTGAATGAGAGGCTAAATTGTTTTGGACATGTATATTTATAAGGGATTTAACTGGGAGTCCTGGAGAAAGCAAGAGGGGTGGTACAACTTCTTGATCGGCCATGTCGACCATATAGCCATGGCAGGAGTGACGCATGTCTGGCTCCCTCCACCCTCTCACTCTGTTAGTCCACAAGGTAAAAAAATGTAGTGACATTTGATTTCATAAAAAGAAGTAGCGGATTTAAAATTATACTTCTGTTATCAACATCTATTGTATATAGCAACATTTTTTCCTAAAATGAAATTTAATATGTTCTATCGTGTGTCTTGTTTAATACATCAAATTTACTTGGCTAATAACTTTACATTCTTGGGTAATACATGAAGATTGATTAGGAATTGTAACAATGCAAAATTAAGTGGATCACATCTTCTGTTCTGTAATCGGAAATGTTTTTCATGTTGAATTTTATGTAATTCTGAACCCTATTTCCGCAGGTTACATGCCGGGAAGGTTGTATGACCTAAATGCATCAAAATATGGTACTGAAGCTGAGCTGAAGGCCCTGATAAGCGCATTTCACGCAAAGAACATACAATGTGTAGCCGACATTGTGATAAACCACCGGTGAGCTGACTATAAAGATAGTCGAGGCATTTATTGCATCTTTGAAGGTGGCACGTCAGATAATCGCCTTGATTGGGGGCCAGGCATGATATGCCGTGATGACACACAATATTCTGACGGCACTGGCAATCTTGATACTGGCATGTCCTTTGATGCTGCTCCTGATATTGATCACCTGAATGCCCGCGTCCAATGCGAACTCACTGATTGGTACATGCTCAATAACTAGCTAGTGATGTATTTCTTACCGGATTCCCAACTTCTTGTGTTCAGTTTTATTTTACACATCCAATCAACTAGACTTAAGTATATGGCTGCATCACAGGATACCGGTACATAACTATACTATCATTGTGTCTTAATCAATCCACTATTGTCATTATAGGTTGAATTGGCTAAAAACTGAGGTCGGCTTTGATGGCTGGCGCCTAGACTTCGCCAAGGGCTACTCCTCCAACATCGCCAAAATCTACGTCCAAAACATATCTCCAAGCTTTGTAATAGCCGAGATATGGAGCTCTCTCGCCTACAATGGAGACGGAATACCATCAAACAATCAGGATCAGAATAGACAACAACTGGTGAACTGGGTTCAAGAAGTTGGTGGGCCAGCAACAGCATTTGATTTTACTACAAAAGGATTGCTCAATTCAGCCGTGCAAAATGCGTTGTACTTAATGCGGGATGCAAATGGCAAGGCTGCTGGCATGATTGGCTGGTGGCCGGAAAAAGCCGTTACATTTGTCGATAATCATGATACTGGCTCTACGCAAAATTCGTGGCCTTTCCCATCTGATAAGGTCATGCAGGGATATGCATATATTCTCACTCATCCTGGAATTCCCTGCATAGTAAGTCCATCTTTTGTTTTCGCTCACAAGCAATTATCTTCAACATATTGTTAAAATAATCCTTGATATACTAATTAATAAAAGATAAATTATTAAAATATTTCAACTTTTTGGTTTTTTAATGAAGTTTTATGATCACTTGATTGACTGGGGATTGACAGAGCCAATTAGTGAGTTGGCAACCGTTAGAACACGAAATGGGATCAGGCCGAACAGTACTTTACATATCCTCGTTGCTGACGCCGACCTCTATTTGGCAATGATAGATGAGAAAGTGCTAATGAAACTTGGCCCGAGATTTGATCTTGGTAATTTAATCCCTTCAGATTTTCATCTTGTGGCTCATGGTAGTGATTATGGGATTTGGGAGAAGACGAGCAAATCATAGTACTGATATTTCTCATTTAAGTACTACTATTTTTTCTAATTGAAGTAATATTATTTTGAATTGTATAAGCAAGCATAATTAAACGACCTTGCAAATGAACGATTAATTATTGCATCATTGAATTGTGTTTAGATTAATCGGTTTTATTCAACTTCGCAAATTTTCATATATTGTTCCTCATTATTGAATTGTGTGCTTGGCTTAATCAGCTTTTACACAATTTTGTTCTTATGAAGGACTTGATTTGCAATTCAAGTTCACATTTGTCACACACTCTGTTTTAAATTACTGAAAGATTCAATGGCGGAAATTGTTCCTACTGTGTATTGATTCTAGTTGGCAAAAAGTACATGAGGGGTTATAAAAAGTTATATTGGTAAAAATTAAAAATTAAAAATATCTAATTCTACTTGCGACTTGTGACTAGGGGTGTAAATGATCGAATATTACCGGAACCGAACCGAATACAAAAATCTGGATCCAGATCTCTTATTCAGATCCAAATCCGGATCCACTAAAATATCTATAAAATTAATAATACAACATATTCAAATATCTATAAAATTAATAATTTACTAATTTAAAAATATAATAACACATTATATAAATGAAGTTTATGATATTTTTCTTAAATATGTATATATTTATGGCAACTTTTTTATATTTTATATAGTTTTATCAAATAGTTATAGTTTTTATCCATTAAATTTTTTTTATTAAAATTCAATGTATTTTTATGTATGATATTTGAGAATTATAAAATAAATATTTACATTAAGTACTAAATATCCGTTTTAATTATCTGAATAAAATCCGGATCTATATCCGTATCAAAAATATCCGAACCGTATCCGTATCCGTATCCGAGATGTTCTGGATTCGGATCCGTCTCCGAAAAAAATATGGATACGAATTTGATATGATCACTATCCGAACCGTTTATAAACCCCTACTTGTGAGGTAAGGTTTCCCTTTTTTTGTAAGAATTGGGTTGTTTTTTTTATTTTGAAAAAGAAGTGGCTGCGCCAGTTTAGTTGGCCCTAACAGATTTTGTTTGAACTCATTTTAATCAAGAGCGTCAAGCAAGTTGGCGAAAGTTGTTTGCACGATATGAAATAGCTATTTTGACACTATTTAAATCATCTAAGATGTAACATACACAGATTTACACTTTTTTATAAATGGAAAAATCATAGTTTTGAAAATAAAAAATATGATCATCTCATTATTTGAATGATTATAATTTTCTAATTAATTTTCATGGAAATGCAAATTGAAAAGTGAAAAAAAATAAAACCAGCGGAACATCAATTTTATATACAAAACGATCAAGTATATCAAATAACTTAATCGAGTAAGTAAAGAAAAAACTGATATTCTGTGTCTGGTCTGGTCATATAGGATTTTTTTCCCCAAAATATTTTAAAAAATTTGTAAACAGAATGTCTATTCCTCTCAAAAATTGTTAGGAAAATTAGGGATATTTTGGACATAAATTTTCTCACTTGAAATTTTTGTCAAACTACTTGTATGCGGTATTTTTCATTAACTCAAACGATTAAATAAACATCACAAATCTTACTTGATTCAACATAACATGAAAAGGATAAATCACACAACAATATAAGCAACGCCAACAATAAGAAAAACTTCTTTGTATTATCTATTACGGTATCGTACCATCTTAACAAATAAAAAGAATAAAAATATTCTTCAGATTTTAATTAAACTATATGTTCACTTATAACCTTACGGCGGATCACACGCTTGGAGGATCAAGATAAAAGATATCTAAAGAAAAAAAAAACCCGAGGAGAGCTTTCATTGTACCAGTCATATCAAACCGGCGATGTGGGATCACCAACCACGTTACGCGACCTTTCGAGCATATCAAATTAACAGCGTTCCGATCTCTCACAACTTTCTTCTATTTTCTTCTTTCCTTTTTTTTTCTTTCTTCTCTCCACGCACAAATAAAAAGCCCCTGACTTATCTTTTTTTATGTGCACTTTTTGTTTAAAAGCCCTTTAAGCTTTTATATTCATAAAATTTCAATTTAGGCCCAAGGCCCATTAATTATGTTGCATGAAGAGAGTAATCCGAACAAAAACTATACATGGTAGGATATGGTCCATGTGGAATAGGGTCCATCGCCGACCTCACAAGATAAAAAAAATCAAAATATCTCCATATTCGGCGCCCACAAGCTGTAATCTTACTGTCTTCTTGGATAATATTTGTCTCTCTCTTTACACGGATTCAACACAAGATAATCTTCACTTATTTTTCATATCACTTTCAGGCTTGCAAGGTAATTACTTCAGGCTGATCCAACCTCACACACCACACGTGTTTATTAACAAGGAAGTATATTATTTTTATTTTTTTAATATTCAACAAGGAAGTATATTTACGGCAAATAATTCATAGTCTAGTTGATAAAACTTATTATATATGAATCAATAGATCATAAATTTAAGTTTTGACAAGCACAATTATATTTAGTAAAATTTCTCAATCCATCAAATATAGGTTGAATCTAAAAAAAACAAGGAAGTATATTTATGAAACACATGTTTTGTGAAACTTAATAAATTTCAAAATATTATGTGTGATATTTTGCTTCTCATCTCTGGAAAAATATTTAGCTAATGTTAAAATACAGTTCCTTTAACCATTTTTAGTCCCCAGACAATATCAAGATGGATGGATGATCATCAGCCATCAGGCATAGTAATTGTTTCCTTTTTACATTATAAAATATAACACATAAATCCCAACAATAATTACTTTACCTTGATAATAATAATAATAATAATAATAATAATAATAATAATAATAATAATAATAATAAATAATTAATATATTAGGTCAACCTTACGTCACTAACAGTCGTAATAATAATACATAATAAATATTTAATTAAGAACCCCCTAGCCCATAAAGTTCGTGTAAATGAATTTGGATATACTTTCTTAAATTAAAAATGCTGAATTGCGCCCTTCTTAGGAAGCATACGACATCCATGTATGGTCAAACCAAACCATATTAAGACCCACATGTAAGAAAATGTTTAATGTCAAATAAACCAAAATAAATAGTCAAAGAGCCTTCCTCAGCCCTTTGAGCTGACCTAAGCAGGTATGTCGTTCCTCCCGCGCAACATATCGTCTATAGATATAAACAGCAAACTTAGTGCGCTTTCTGACCACATTTTGCACATGAGAATTGCTTTGAGTTGTTTCCAGAAGTTACATAAACCATCAAAGGGAATTCGCGAGGTATTGGTCCACTGAACCTTCAGAATATGCCAAGAACCCCTCATTTATGTTAAATTCCAATGTCCATTACATGTTGCATTAAGACCTCTAATTAGATATAATAGTCATGTTCGAATAATCAGATAAAAAAATCATAAGCTTCTTGAAATAATGTTTTTAAATGGAAGAAAATGAAAAATAGTATAACTTTTTAATAATAAAAATATAACTTAGAAGTTAAATAAACAAATATGTTGTACTTTATTAAAATAGATTAATATTAACTTATAGTTACAGAATATAAATTTTTACATAATTATGGGATCTATAATTTTATTAACGAAAAGAATCCTAATCTATCAATATCAAAGAAAATAAAAGTAAAAAAATACACGCCCAAAAAAATAACAAAATGTTGGAATGACAGAATCAGCTGTAAAATTATAAGAAAAAAAATATATGAAATCGGGTACTATAGCTAAATAGTCGGAAGATATCAACTAACCGAGTGGACTAGCCATAAAACTGATTTCTGATTTGAAATAATCCGTTATTTTTATTATATGAGAATTGAATTCGAATCTTTCTTTTCTAGTACAATTCAATGATTTTATCATTGAAACAAATAATCTCTTATGAATTGACCAATTTTTCATACTATTATTTTTTTAACTATTGGTAACTACATTAATTTCTTCAATCTTATTAATAACGTTATATTTTCTTTTTCTATTCAACTAAATTGATGGCTCAATATGATTAATATACAGAATTTATATTAGAGAAATATTTGATAACAGATACTATTTTGAAGAAGATGTTGTCTAAAAATTTTGACATAATAAAGGGTCTTTATGCAAAAGTTAAAGTTTTGCGATGTATAAGGCGTGTCCATCTCACGATTCTCAACTCGGTCTCCCATATAAATACGCCTCCCCTTCGTTTCTCCTCCTCCAACAAAAAAACACTAAAGCACACTCTCTCAGTTCAAACTTCTTATCTCTCTCATAAAGCAAAAGAGAAAAAGAAATCAATGTCCACAAACCAAGCTCTTAATCCAAACCGGCTTTCTCGCGATGAGGAAAACAAGATCATGGTCTCAGCTCTTATCCACGTCATCTCCAACTACACGACTCCTCCGCCTGAAATACCACCTCCATTTTTTGTTTGTCGCCAATGCGGAATTGAAGGATGCTTAGGCTGCGACTTTTTCGCATCAGTGGATGATATGGAAACTAAAATGGAGTCATCATCATCAGGTGATCAGAATGGAATAAATGACAAGGAGAAGAAGAAGAAAAAGAGGAAGAAGAATAAATACAGAGGAGTGAGGCAAAGGCCTTGGGGAAAATGGGCTGCTGAAATACGAGATCCACACAGAGCGGTACGAAAATGGCTTGGTACGTTTACTACAGCTGAAGATGCTGCTAGAGCTTACGATAAGGCTGCCATTGAATTTCGAGGTGCTCGTGCAAAATTGAATTTTCCGTTCTCTGATCAGATTATTCAAACTGAAAATGATGATAAAATTGGAGAATGCTCATCAGAGAAGCAGAAGGAAGAACTCGTGTGGGATGATTTGCAGGATTTGTTAACTCTTGATGAACAAGGGTTCTGGTAGAAGAAAAAGAAAGAGAGGAAAAGGAAGAAATGAGTTCATGAATTTTCTAGGAAGCGAAATTCTTGTTGGATTAGTTTATTCTTTGATTTTTTATTGATTTAGAGTTACAAAGGGGAATTGTTTTTGCTAACCCCGAAATTAATTAATAGAGAGTTTGGTTTATTTTAACTGATGATTCTTCTGATAAACACAGGGAAGCTAGAGTGATTAAAAGAAAGAAAACATATAGGCATATAGCAAATTTCTCATTGTCTTGGACTTTTGTGCTGACTTAGTATTATTTTACGCATGATGACATCATAAAATATCTATTGGTTCATTATCAACCATCAATTAATGATGAAATGCAACTCTCTAAAACATCCAAATATTTTGGTAAATAAAGATATTTTGGTAACCTGTGATTTTCAAATATAATATTTCTAGAATTTAATTGACGTAATAATCTTATACTACCATAAAGAATACAACAAGTCCAAATTAATTATCTAATCTCTCCACTTAAATTCTGTTATTGGAAGAAAAAATCTACAATCCTGCACACAACTATTTCAGAGTGTCATTGCTAATGTAATATGTTAAGCCGCTATAAGACGAATTTTTTTTAATAGTAGCACTATTTATGGAAATAATTAATCAGATAGCATTTTTTTCAAAATATTTGGGTAGATAGCACTTTCGCCGGACCCTCTGGCGGAACTGAATTAGTTCCGCCAGAAGGTCTGGCGGAACTAAAGATTTTTTTTTTCTTGATAATCTAGGCCATTTGGCACCCGTAAACACGCTTAATTAATGAAAAATGCTAGTTCTGCCACAGGGTCTGGTGGAACTAGATAAAATTTATTTTTGGCCCAATTTGGACGGTGAAATCGGCCAAAAAATGACGAAAATATAGGTTCCGCCAGACAGTCTGGCGGAACTAGCTAGAATTAACTAGTTCCGCCAGAGGGTCTGGCGGAACTAGATAATTTTTTTTTTACTGACTGACCCAAGAAAATAAAAAAAATGGTCTAGTTCCGCCAGACCCTCTGGCGGAACTAGCTAGAAATAACTAGTTCCGCCAGAGGGTCTGGCGGAACTAGATAATTTTTTTTTTTACTGACTGACCTAAGAAAATAAAAAAAATGGTCTAGTTCCGCCAGACCCTCTGGCGGAACTAGATAATTTTTTTTATTTTCTTGGGTCAGTCAGTAAGGTCTAGTTCCGCCAGACCCTCTGGCGGAACTAGATAATTTCTTTTTTTACTGACTGACCCAGGAAAATCAAAAAAATGGTCTAGTTCCGTCAGATCCTCTGGCGGAACTATCTAGAAATATCTAGTTCCGCCAGAGGGTTGACTTTTTTTTTGAAATGGCCAAAAAAAAAAATTAATTAAGGGAATGCCCAAGTTTTAAAAATATTTGCAAAAGTAGTCATTTCGCCCAGCCGTCGGGCGAAACACAAGTAGTTTCGCCCAGTGACGCGGCGAAACAGAGCGCAATCCATTATGGGCGAATTTGCTTAATTAACCCTATTTCGCTCAGCTGTCGGGCGAAACAAAAAAAAATGAAAAAATTTAGGGATTTTGTAACGGTTTTTAATAAAAAACCGATACTAAATATTAATACAGTATCGGTTTTTATCAAAGAACCGATACTAAATCGGGAAATTTTTTTTTTTTAGTAACGGTTTTTATAAAACAACCGTTACTAAATCTGTACATTTAGTAACGGTTCTTTCAGAAAAACCGTTACTAAGTGCCCTTTTTCTTTTTTTCTTTTTTTTTTGAACACTTAGTAACGGTTCTTCCATAAAAACCGTTACTAAGTGGAAAAAAAAAATTCCTGATTTAGTATCGGTTCTTTGATAAAAACCGATACAGTATTAATATTTAGTATCGGTTTTTTATTAAAAACCGTTACAAAATCCCTAAATTTTTTCATTTTTTTTTGGTTTCGCCCGGTAACGCTGGGCGAAATAGGGTTAATTAAGCAAATTCGCCCGTAATGGATTGCGCTCTGTTTCACCGCGTTACTGGGCGAAACCATTTTTTTTATTTTCTTGGGTCAGTCAGTAAAAAAATAAAATTATCTAATTCCGCCAGACTGGCGGAACTAGTTATTTCTAGCTAGTTCTGCCAGAGGGTCTGGCGGAACTAGACCATTTTTTTTATTTTCTTGGGTCAATCAGTAAAAAAAAAATTATCTACTTCCGCCAGACCCTCTAGCAGAACTAGTTATTTCTAGCTAGTTCCGCCAGAGGGTCTGGCGGAACCTATAACCTATATTTTCGTCATTTTTGGGCCAACTTCACCGTCCAAAGTGGGCCAAAAATAAATTTTATCTAGTTCCGCCAGACCCTGTGGCGGAACTAGCATTTTTCATTAATTAAGCGTGTTTAAGGGGCCAAATGGCCTAGATTATCAAGAAAATAAAATCCTTAGTTCCGCCAGACCTTCTGGCGGAACTACTTTAGTTCCGCCAGAGGGTCTGGCGGAAGTGTTATCTACCCAAATATTTTGAAAAAAATGCTATCTGATTAATTATTTCCATAAATAGTGCTACTATTCAAAAAAATTCCTATCAGACGGTATGAAGTGTAATTGAAATCGAAACGGGTCAAAACGTATTATAATATACAAACAATATAAATGGGTCAGTGTGGCTTTCGTGGCACTTCGTGTTTCTTCTAGAACATGAACCCACCAGATGTGTGCTAGTGATTTGTTAAGAGGTTTGTGGGGCTTACATTCACAAGGTCATCTTCGGATTCTAATTCTAATAAGATAATAATCAGTATAACGTCATCTATGTGTCAATGCAAATGCAACTTCGTTTTTTAAGAGGAAAAAAAGTGCAACTTTGTTTTACCTCCTTAAAAAAAAATTGGGAATTTTTTTTTAATCTTTTTAGTTTTAGTTTTTACTGTTTTTATTTCATATTCTTTTGGATATTAATTACAACCAATCAATTTTTAATTTACCTTTTACTTCATAATCTTTTGGATCTAATTATCACCTCCAGAATAATCTAGCGGTTATGGTACTAGTCCCATTTTTCATAGGTGAGAATATCGAATCATGTGTCTAGCAGAATTTTCAGATATGATTCGATGTGACCTCTCAGTGTGAGTATGTATGCGGGTGTTGTATAATGCCTATGTATAATGCCTATGGGCTATTGTCAAAAAAAATTATAACCCTTCAATATTTTTTTTGAGGTGAGTTGGCAAGATGCCAAACTGAATTTTCATTAAATAAAAAAAAAGAAGTTACAAACAACTTAGAAAAAGAAAATTACCTGCTTCAAAGAAAGAAAAAGAAAATAAGAAGCATTCAGTCTTGACTTTACAAGGGAACATCCAGAGCTTGTTGTGGTCACGAACTGCCAATGGCATGAAGAAATTTCAGGTCTCAACTCCGACTCTCGGAGGAGCACCATATGTCACTAGAGTAAGAGAGAACTCATGTGGCGTCATATCACGGCAGATATGACTGGGAAGAAGAGAATTCTAACCATATGGAAAAGGAGCTTCACCTATGCGTCGTCTCGATAGTCAGCGACAGATGACTTGTAAAGACCCTTCGTCTATGCTGTCACCTCATTGGAGAGGTGACCGAGAAAGAGGGCGATAGCCACAAGGAGACTATCAAGAAGAGACATGCGACGTCACGGGAAGAGGCTAGCCATGAGAAAAGCTTTCAAGGCAAGAAGAGAGACCATAAAGGGGAAATCAGTTGATAATAAGAGAAAATATGACCCGTCCTTGTAGGAGAGAGGTCGTCGCTGACAAACACTTGCCGGAACAGCACTGCCCGTTCTATCAAGAGAAAAGGTGAGAACTAAGGAGACATATTTGAGAGAGAGAAAGAGAGAGGGTAATAGAAGCCTTCGACAGAAACAGGGGAATGTCATCGGCACTGTAGACAGACTCCTCTCCAGGAAGTAGGATCTCGAGAGAGGAGATCCACGCCATTAGAAAATACCACAACACCGAGCCAAGGAGGTGCCGCCATCTAGGTTAGGTATTGACGATCACACAGATCTCAGAGAAAGAGAAAGTACAAGCTCGAGATACCTAGATAGAGGACAAGCCGCCTGAGTGAGGTCTCAGGTCGAACATGAAGCTAGGGGGCTGAGAAGGGAGCGCTGCTGCTAGGGTTTCGGATCTCAAAGAAGAGCAGACAGGCCAAAGAGAAAAAGAAATGGAGGGTAGAGAAGGGCACGACATAGAAGGGTCATAGAGGAGAGAAAGAGAGGAGCTTCACCGGAGTTTGGTTGTTGTCGGGAAGGGGAGGCGCAGCCGTTAGGGTTTCCATCCCCCTCGAGGTTTTCAAAATCGCGCCCCCTTTTCTTTTTTCTTTTGCTCTCCGTACTATTTCATAACCTGACAATATTAAATGACCCTATCATTTTTAAAATTTTTAAAAAAATCTATTTTCTTTTTTTAATTCATTCTAAAATGACATGAATAATCTTGTACCTAGATACTAGTGATAACAACAATCCATTTTTTGATTCATTAATTTTCTTTTGACTGGAATTCCCATAACCAATTTTTTTCACATTTTATTTTCTACAAATCCAAAACAAGAAATAGAGAAAAATATGATATTTAGTGACATAGCATTTCACATGTTATTTTATATTGTACTATTTTATAATATATTATTTAACTTTATAATATTAATTAAATTATGCAGAATAATGCATTCTTATTTGTGTACTTCTGTATAGTTTTATTTAAAATTTAATTTTCTGTATTTATATTTTACATACAATACTATTATATCATTTATTAATTATTTTGAATTTAATAATATAATTAAAAAAAATACCGCCTACCGTATTTTTCACATTATTTTAGGTTTCTCTCAAGAGGACATATCACCTCAATTATTTCTCCCCTTATATTGAATAATATGACTCTCTAGTATATCTAGACATTTGAATTTATTTTGTGCGGTATATTTAGGTTTCAAATAATAATGATTGGTGTTTTTAGTATTTTATATTTTTCTTCGATCACGTGAGAAGATTAAAGTTTTTTTTTATCGTCAGATTTCAATCAGATGATTCCAAAGAATAATTGTCTATAATTATGTTCAAATATTAATGCAAATAGAATTTGAAGAGTTTACTTATTAAAACATAAATATTTTTTCGTATCTTCTTTAATAATAGTAATTCTTAATGTATTATTATATTTCTCCTGTTAAATAATTTAAATATAAAGGTATTTGATTTTTCTCTTTATTTTGAATTCCATATTATTATGGTTCCAATTTAATTTTTTCTTGCTAAAAAGAAAATGCTCATGTAAGAAAACACTAATATTGTTATGGTTCAGGGGTCACTTCATAAAAAAGAATCTAGTATGTTCTGCCAAATAGACAGGCGAAATAGCCTATTCCGCCTATAAAGCTGGCATAATGTATTATTTTCCATTTTTTTTTATCTAAGTTTGTTGTTCCGCCGCCTCGTAAATGGAATATTTCATGTTCCGCCAAGCTTATTGGCGGAACATATGATTTTATAATTTTTTTCGGTAATTTTCTTGTTAAATTTGAAGTTAACGTTGAAAATTCTATTCTTAACTTATTCCGCCAAGTAGCTTGGCGGAATAGTATTTTTAAACTAATTAAGATGTGTTTAAGGCTGCTAAATGACGGAGGATGGAGAAAATTATGAAATGCACTGTTTCACTAAGCCTCTTGGTGGAATACCTTCTGTTCCGATAGAAAGTTTGGCGGAAATACTAGTTCTACAAATATTTTCAAACCAATGTTATTTTCTGAAATATTTTTCAAAATAATGTTAGTTAAAAAAATTCATTTTATATTTATATAACTTGAATAGTAATTCAAAATTTTAAGATATTATGTAATGAATTGTTTTATTTGTTTCTATTATCAATAAATTTAAGTTCAAAACCGTTGGATATAATTAACCCACCCTATTATTTTCATCACTTTTTTAGCCTTCTAATTTAGTCATATCAATATATTTTTCGGCTGTCTGATAAAAAAACCCTCCTCAAATCTCAGCATTTCATTTTCTCAAGTTTGCTAATATTTTATGCAATACAGTTATTAACAGGTAATCATATATTAGATTGATATTTTCTGTTGCATCTTCGATTTCTTGAGAATCATTAAGTCTCTTGGTTGGATTGATGTTTGGTGTTTCATCATCCATTTTGTGAGAAACACTATATTTATTGATTTCTCAAATGCATTGATTTTCCGTGACAATTTGTGTATTATATAATGTTAGTAGTATGCCCTTCGTCAATATATTTGAGATCTAGATGTATGAATTGTGTTAAACAAACATTGTGTTTATTTAGAGATATTTTATATAATAAATGCGTATTGGTTATTTTATTCTTATTACTAAAATGAACCTTGAATATGATATTCAGGCTTTATATCATCAAAGTATGTGACTTTGATAGTAAAACTATAAAGTATTATGAATGATATTCTAAACCGTCCCTGATCATTCATAGGATGTTTGTGATACAAACATACTTTATGATAAGCTATAAATGGACATCAGTATGTTAGTTAATTGATGGTCACGTTTTACTGATCATGAATGAGAGTTATTAATTCATTAACGTAAGTATATGTTAGAGACCATATACGGATTGACCCACCGTGCGAATACTACATGGCTCGTGTCATTAGTTATTCTCAGTAAAGAAAGTATTTGTAATCCTTAGACTTAAGATTATCTCAGTTTCCTACATGAGAAATTTTATACTTTAATATAATCTAACATCGTCTTTAACCGGGCGGTTATAAAGATTATAATTAGGTATAATGAATTATGCGGAGGAAAGAGTTTAATTAAGATAGGATTTGTTCCTCTCATAAATTGAGAGAGATATCTTTAGGCCTCTTGATGATTTGATTGAAGAAACGCACGGCCGTGCTCGAGTAAATTAATAAGGAGTTATTAATGTCATTTCATGATCAATCAAATTCGGTGTCAAGAAATATTTATCGATCAACATAAGGTTGATATATACCATGCCTTATGGACGATATAGATATCATGTAACAAAGGGATACAATGCATGAACATAAATTAGGTTTGATCGAATCATCCATACTTGCTTAATTTGGGTAATCATGATATCTTGTTAGAGGCCGCTCATGATTTATAATCCGTTGTGATTATTGCCAACATTAAGTAACTTACAGGGTCACACACAAAGAACAACTATTGAGACTTACACAGAAAAATCATAACTTATGTGATAAGTTGTATGAAGAGCTACATAGTCAAGTGACACATCCAATCCTACATATTATATGATAATGTGTGTTGTATATATGGTTACATAGTTACCATGCATATAGGATATGAAACTTATGGACTACATAAGCACAAGAGACACCAAAAAAAAAAGGTGAAGACATATTATTTTCGTCCAATTTTGTGAGACAAAAAGAGAGAAAAATCCGAAAAAACTTCTCTTGTTATTTCAGTGAGAAAAATGAAGAACGAATACTAGCATATATCGTTCTCTTTCCATTCAAAGGGGTTTGTTCGTGTGGATACCGGTAGAGGACAAAGCGAAGTGCGGCGTCTTTGTGATTCGGGTTGAAACCGTGATTTTGTTTGGAGAATCGGTTTGAGAATCGGTTCGTTTGGAGATCGCTTGGAGATCGGTTTGTGAGACTGGTTATGCGAAACATACAAAGGATCGGTTTGGAAACCGGTTTGGAATCGGGTAAAGAAAAGCGTCAACCAAATTCGCTTTCGATCATCACGGATTAAGCGTAATCCGAAGGTACAAAGTTATGAACTTTTCTTTGATTTAATTGTAATTCACGGATCCTTCTTTTGGGTTTCAAATTCGATTTTCTTTCATTTTTGTTTTTCCGCTGTGTTATGAACGGTAGAAACCCAACAGTGGCATCAGAGCCAAGTGAATTCCAATTAAATTAAGATGGATAAACCATTTTCAAAATATTTCTTTTGATTTTGAGGCGTTATTTTTCAATTGTTGAATTTTCGTTATGAATGGTTGCGATTTCATGAAAGGATGCGACTTCATGAAAATGTGCATGTGATATATCTTGATCATGAACGGTTGCGATTTCATGAAAGGATGTGACTTCATAAAAGGGTGCATGTGATGTATCTTGATCATGAACGGTTGCGATTTTCATGAAAAGATGCGACTTCATGATAGGGTACATGTGATGTATCTTGATCATGAACGGTTGTGATTTCATGAAAGGATGCGACTTCATGAAAGGGTGCTTGTGATGTATTTTAATCATGAAAGGTTGCGACTTGATTGAAAGGATGCGACTTCATGAAATGTATCTTAATCATGAAAGATTGCGACTTGATTGAAAGGGTGCCTTGGGTATGTCATGAAGGGATGCATGTGATGTCACACAAATCACAAGCATTCATCACATATCTAATAGGCCATGTTATATGCATTATGTTGTACTTTAAACCATTTTATGAAATATGTATAGGGCATTACGAATATGAAATTCGGGGTCTACAATTAATCTATGCATGAGTGCGGGGTTCGGGGCGCGGCCCCAAAAAATGGGCATGATTCCGTTCATTTTATATATAATATAACTACCACGATCATACGCATCATGGAGATGAAAGAGTTCATCGTCCACCTCATACACATCATGGAGATGAAGGAGTTCACCGTCCACCTCATACACATCATGGAGATGAAGGAGTTCATCAATGCCTTGTTGTTGAATGTATCTTAGGAAATGATCTTAATGATTGGCTCACTTAGATCATCAAGGCCATGTTATATCAGATCATATTTATTTTATCTGTGCATGTGGTGTTCTGTGATGAAATACATGATAAAATAAAATAACTAAAACAAAAGGTTAAACATAACAATCCCTCGTATAATATTGAATCATAGAAATGCCTCCCATGTATCTATATTTATCATCCCTTCGATCATGCAAAATTTGGTATGCCAAAGCATAGTGAATTAGCATAATCTTAGAGTGATAAGAAGCGAGAAATGGTGATTCTCGATATTTAGACATGCTTAGATCAACTGAACTATCAAGTCAAACTTGGGTTCGGGGCATATGATGCTCATCCTATGGATTAAACAAGAGTTGTATGAGATACAATTGGAAACGTTCCTACCTAAATAATTAGGTTCTAGGCGATGAGCCAAAACTCACTTAGAACTTGATGAAATATGGATCTTGACCCACTATGAAATTTAAAGTTAAAATTTCCGAATCATACATTTGAGGGTTATTGATTTGAATAAAATAGTGGGAGTTAAAATTATATTAAAATATCTCAAATCACATATTAATATAAACCTGCATTTAATTCTCTGTAGAAAATGGCAACAAATAACACATCAACTTTAACATTGCGATCCGTCCTTGAGAAGGACAAACTCAATGGGAAAAACTTCCTCGACTGGCATCGAAATTTGAGAATTGTTCTCAAACAAGAAAGGAAGAATTATGCACTTGAAAGGTCCATTCCTGATCAGCTCGCTAATGATGCTGATCAAGAAGTAATAGACACTTATGCCAAGCATACAAGCGACTCTAATGATGTGACATATCTCATGTTAGCCACCATGGATGCCGATCTTCAAAAGCAGTTTGAAAATTTAGAGGTATTTCCAATATTGGCACAGCTCAAGGAAATGTTTCAAGACTAAGCTAGAAATGAGAGGTATAACTCACATTGTGTATTAGCAAGTTGTAAGATGGTTCCCAACTCCTCGATGAGTGCTCATATTCTGAAAATGAAGGGATACCTTGATCAACTTGAGAAACTAGGGGCAAAGGTTGGCGATGAGATAGCTACCGATTTGATCCTTAGGTCTCTTCCTCCGAATTTCAAGCCATTTATAATGAACTATAATATGCATAACATGGACAAGAGTCTAAAGGAGTTGCACGGCACGCTGAAGAACTTCGAGGGGACTATGAAGACAAATGTTTTCAACGATGTTCTCTTGGTTCAGAAAGGCAAGGGTCAGAAGAGAAAAATCAAAGGCAAAGTCAAGGGAAAAGGTAAGGGCAATGTGTTGTCCGAATCTAAGAGCAAGAAACCCAAGTAGGGTGTTTGTTTCTTCTGCAACAAACCAGGCCATTGGAAAATAAATTGTCAGGGCTACTTGGAGGATCTAAAGAAGAAGAAGAAGAGTAGTGAGACTACTACTTCAGATATTAATGTCATTGAAATTAATTTATCTACTTTCTCATCTTGGGTATTAGATACCGGATGCGGTACTCACATTTGTAATAATGTGCATGGGCTACAAAGGAGTAGAAGATTAGCGAAAGGTGAAGTTGACCCGCGGGTGGGAAATGGAGCAAGAGTTGCTGCATTTAGCCGTGTGCATTTATTTATTATCTTTACCTTCTGGATTTGTAATAAATTTAAATAATTGCTACTATGTAGCTGCTGTGAATAGGGATATTGTATCTGTGTCGAGATTGGTTTTGGATGGTTATAAGTTTGTTATTGAGAATAATAAACTTTAGCATAAGTAAAGAAAACATTTTCTACGCGAATGGTCAATTAGAAAATGATCTTTATGTTTTAAATCTTGATCATGAACATTACAAGTCTATCTATAGCATTAATACAACGAGATTTAAATCTAATGATTTGAATCCGACATATTTCTGACATTGTCGTTTATGACACATAAATAAGAAACACATTTCTAAACTCCACTAATATGGACTTTTAGACTCATTTGATTTAGAATCATTTAAGACATGCGAATCTTGTTTATTAGGTAAGATGACAAAGGCTCCTTTCACAAAGAGAGGTGATTGGGCAAGTGAGTTATTGGATCTCATACATACAGATATATGCGGACCAATGAGCACACCAGCTAGAGGTGGTTTTCGATACTTCATTACTTTTACCAATGACTTAAGTAGATATGGATATGTTTACTTAATGAAACATAAATCCGAATCTTTTGAATTGTTCAAAATTTTCAAGAGTGAAATAGAAAACCAGCTAGGTAAGAAAATAAAAGCACTTCGATCAGATCGAGGTGGCGAATATTTAAACCTAGAGTTTGATGATCATCTTAAAGACTGTAGAATAGTTTCACAACTTACTCCTCCTGGAACACCTCAATGGAATGGTGTCTCGGAAAGGAGAAACTGAACTTTATTAGATATAGTTCGGTCTATGAGGAGTCAAACAGAACTTTCGATATCATTTTCGAGTTATGCCATTAAGACTGCCGCGTTCATACTAAATAGAATTCCATCAAAAGCTGTTCAAAAAACTCCATATGAGATATGGACCGGGAGGAGTCCCGCATTGTCTTTTCTAAAGATTTGGGGTTGTGAAGCTTAAGTGAAGTGTCAAATTTCTGACAAGTTAATACCGAAATCTGATAAATGCTTATTTGTGGGATATCCTAAAGAAACTAAAGGATATTACTTTTACAACCCATCCGAGAACAAAGTGTTTGTTGCTCGAAATGGTATCTTTTTGGAAAGAGAATTTATTTCTAAAGAAATTAGTGGGAATAAAGTACACCTTGAAGAAATTCAAGATCCACTGATTGGCAATGAACAACCATTAGAAGATGCACTAGTCTCTTCAAGAGTTGACGAGTCCGGCCTTGAAACGCAAGATGTTCCTCGCAGATCTGGTAGAGTTCGTTATGAGCCCGAGGGATATAGATTTCTCGTGACCGATGATAAAAATGTGGCGCTCATAGATGATGAACCAACATCTTACCATGAAGCTATAAAGGATCCTGATTCTCATAAATGGCTAGAAGTCATGAAAACTGAGATGCAGTCCATGTACGATAATCAAGTTTAGAACTTAATTGATTCACCTGAAGGTTCTAAGACCATTGTGTGTAAATGGGTTTTCAAAACGAAAACTGACATGGACGGAAATGTGCATACCTATAAAGCGAGACTTGTTGTGAAAGGTTTCCGACAAACTCATGGTATAGACTATGATGAAACTTTATTACCAGTTGTCATGCTTAAATCGATTAGAATTCTACTTGTCATAGCCGCATATTATGACTATGAGTTATGGCAAATGGATGTCAAAACATCTTTTCTTAATGGAAATTTACTCGAGGATGTGTATATGACAGAACCCGAGGGTTTTGTTGATCCTAAGAATTCTGGTAAGGTTTGCAAATTGTAGAGATCCATTTACAAATTCAAAGCAAGCATCTCGGAGTTGGAATCTTCGTTTTGTTGAAGTAATCAAAGGTTTTGGTTTTATCAAAAATGAAGATGAACCTTGTGTTTACAAGAGGGTTAGTGGGAGCGCAATAGTTATTCTAGTCCTTTATGTAGATGATATATTACTCATTGTAAATGACATTCCGACATTAACAAATGTTAAGACATTTTTAGGAAAGTCTTTTGCAATGAAGGACCTAGGAGATGCCACTTATATACTCGGCATTAAGATCTATAAAGATAGATCTAAAAGGCTCATAGGTCTAAGTCAGAATACATATATTGACAAAGTGTTGACATGATTTCGAATGGAAGATTCGAAATGAGGTTTCATACCAATGTCACATGGCATAAAATTGAGTAAGACTCAATGTCCCGCTGATAAGGAAGAACGAAATCGCACGAATAAAATTCCGTATGTTTCGGCTATTGGATCTATCATGTATGCCATGCTTTGTACTAGACCAGATGTATCATATGCATTAAGTTCAACTAGTAAATATCAATCTTGATCCTGGTGAAAGTCATGGACAGCAGTTAAGAATATTCTGAAGTACTTGAGAAAAACTAAAGATTCATTCTTGATTTATGGAGGATTTGAAAGTGAGCTAGTTGTAACAGGTTACACGGACTCAAGCTTTCAAATCGACAATGATATATCCAGCCTCTATAATATCATTCAAAATTCTGTGCTCAAGACACTATATATATCCAGCCTCTATAATATCATACAAAAAATTCTCAGTTTTACATCAACACTTGCCCGGAATGCGAAACCCTATTACTCAAGCACCGTTTCATGATAAAAAAAACGTTCAATTTTTATTTTTGACACGCACCAATATAAATAACTTATTATTCAAAATTCTTTGCTCAAGACACTATATATATCCTCCCTCTATAATATCAGATAAAAATTTCTCAATTTTACATCAACACTTGCCCGGAATGTGAAATCCTAATTCTCAAGAGCCGTTTCATGATTAAAAAATGTTTAATTTTCATTTTAGCTATAAATGTACATCAGTATGTTAGTTGACTGATGGTCATATTTTACTGATCACGAATAAGAGTTATTAAGTCATTAACGTAAGTATATGTTGGAGACCATATACTTGATTGATCCACTGTGAGAATACTACATGGTTCGTGTCATTAGTTATTCTCAGTAAAGAATGTATCTGTAATCCTTAGACTTGAGATTATTTCAGTTTCCTACATGAGAAATTTTATACTTTAATATAATGTAACATCGTCTTTAACCGGGCGGTCATAAAGATTATAATTAGGTATATAATGAATTATGCGGAGGAAAGAGTTTAATTAAGATATGGTTTGTTCCTCTCATAAATGGAGAGAGATATTTTTAGGCCTCTTGATGATTTGATTGAAGAAACGCACGGCCCTGCTCGAGTGAATTATTAAGGAGTTATTAATGTCATTTCATGTTCAATCAAATTCGGTGTCAAGAAATATTTATCGGCCAACGTAAGGTTGACACATACCATGCCTTATGGACTATATATATATCATGTAACAAAGGGATACAGTGCATGAACATAAATTAGGTTTGATCGAATCATCTATACTTGCTTAATTTGGTAATTATGATGTCTTGCTAGAGGCCGCTCATGATTTATAGTCCGTTGTGATTATTGCCAATATTAAGTAAACCTACAGGGTAACACACAAGGAACAACTATTGAGACGTACACAGAAAAATCATAACTTATGTGATAAGTTGTATGAAGAGCTACATAGTCAAGTGACATATCCAATCCTACATCTTATATGATAAGATGTGTTGCATATATGGTTACATAGTTATCATGCACATAGGATATGAAACTTATGGATTATATAGGCACAAGAGACACCCCAAAAAGAAAGGTGAAAGCATATTATTTTCGTCCAATTTTGTGAGACAAAAAGAGAGAAAAATCTGAAAAACCTTCTCTTGTTATTTCTGTGAGAAAAATGAAAAACAAATACTAGCATATATCGTTCTCTTTCCATTCAAAGGGGGTTGTTCGTCTGGATACTGGTAGAGGATGAAGCGAAGTGCAGAGTCTTTGTGATTCGGGTTAAAACCGTGGTTTTGTTTGGAGAATCGGTTTGAGAATCGGTTTGCTTGGAGAATCGGTTCGTTTGGAGATTGCTTGGAGATCAGTTTATGATCAGACCGGTTAGGCGAAACATACAAAGGATCGGTTTGGAAACCGGTTTAGAATCGGGCAAAGAAAAACGTGAACCAAATTCGCTTTCTCACGGATTAAGCGTAATCCGAAGGTACAAAGTTATGAACTTTTCTTTGATTTAATTGTAATTCACGGATCCTTCTTTTGGATTTCGAATTCGATTTTGTTTCATTTTTGTTTTTCCGCTGTGTTATGAGCGGTAGAAACCCAACACATTATTCTTGAATTTCACCCTTTTGCGTGTTTAATAAAGGATTGAACTTCTAATCAAGTCCTACATCGAGCAGTACTCGACAATGGTCTCTATCGACTTTTCAAAAGATCGTTGCAACAACCTCAACCTTCCGTGTTTCTCGGCGAAAAAGCAACAGTCGACATGTCACATAGGCAGCTTTGTCATGTATCTTTTTTCATTATTTCAAATTTAATAAAGAGAGACAAGTTGTTGTACTCGAATCAACATTTGTTATTTTGTAATTCATGTTGTGAAGGCAAGGCCCACAAATTACCGTTTAATAAAAGTTTTTCTCGTGCTTCAAAATCACTCGAAATAATCCACTCCGATGTATGCGGCCCGACTCCGATCCTCTCTAATTTGAGTATGCGTTATTACGTTACCTTTACGGATGATTACACGTGGATTTACTTCTTAGCCTCAAAAGACTAAGTACTAAATGCATTTTAGTCTTTTTAAAATTCAAGTCGAAAACTTATTCTTGTGCAATATAAAAGTACTTCAAACCAATCGAGGTACCGAGTTCAATCCAATCGCACAAACCTATCTCTCTATCTCTCATCTCACATCCTGTGCTTATATGCCCTAGCAAAATGGGCTTACGGAATGAAAACATCGTCACATTGTCGAACTGGCACGATCCACCATGGCTCAAGCTTCGGTCCCCTACTAATTTTGGGATGATATTTTTTATAGCATTGTCTATCTCATAAACTGGTTACCAAGCTCCACAAACTCGCCGAAGTCACCTTTTGAGATGCTCTTTCATAAGGAACTAGACTACAACTTCATACGAGTTATTAGTTGCTTGTGTTTTCCCTATAAGAAAACCTATATCTCACATAAGTTGGAAAATCGGTCCTTACCACGCGTTTTTCTTGGCTATGCATCAATCCAAAAAGGCTACATGTATTTTCATATACCTACAATAAAATCTACGTGAGCTGCCATGTCATTTTTAATGAAACATACTTACTTTTTATGTATGAACCACTCTTTTCCTCTCCTACCAACTCCTCTAGTCCCCCTCCAACAACTCTTACCATATTCTCTTCTACCTCTACTCCAAATATAAACTCTACATCTACACAAAATGGCTCTTCACTCTTAGAAGATCATCATATACCTTCTAACCCCAATATCTTTTAAGTTTCTTTGTCCTCGCAACCACAATCATCTCATCCGATGGTAACTCAAAATTGTGACAACACAAGACGAACACGATAATTTTCTAATCATGTGACGTACGCAACCACCAAGCACCCCATGCCAACAACCATTCCTCCAAGGAAATTGAACCCTCTTGTTTCTCTCTTGCCAACAAGGATCCAAATTGGCGTGCCATAATACAAGCAGTGTTCATTGCGTTACTCGACAAAAAAAATTGGGTTCTTATACCTCCTCTTACGTCACAAAATGTAGTAGGGTGTAAATGGGTGTACAAGATAAAGAAAAAGGCCGATAGTTCCATTGAGAGATACAAAACTCGTCTTGTTGCAAAGGGGTACTATCAAGAAGAGGGGATTGATTATACAGATACTTTTAGTCTGGTTGTCAAACCGACCACTATGCGTGTTGTTCTCACACTTGTATTATTAAAAGGATGGTCGGTCTGCCAACTCGACATAAACAATGTCTTTCTCAATGGGGATTTGGATGAGACAGTGTTCATGCAACAACTGGCTGGTTTTATCGACGAGACACGACCAAACCATGCATGCCTTCTCAAAAAGGCACTCTATGGTCTCAAACAAGCAACATGTGCTTGGTTCACAAAACTCAAATGCACATTATTCTCTCTTGGCTTCATTGGATCTAGAACCGATATTTCTCTCTTTATTCAGTTCAAGAACAAAGAACTCATAGTCTTTTTAGTCTATGTCGATGACATAATTATAACCGGTAGCAACACTACCTCGGTTGAAATAATCATCTTAGAGCTCAATGCGTATTTTTCTCTCAAAGATCTTGACCCCTAATATTACTTTCTTGGTATTGAAGTTATGAAGGCTGCGGATGGAATCCTTCTGTCTCAACCTCAATACCTCATAAATCTTCTCAAGAAAGCAAAGATGGTGCCAAACCGATCTCTTCCCCAATGGTAGCTATTGAGAAACTCTCCAAGTTGAGCGGAACTCCGATGGATGACCCAAAACTTTATTGGAGCATGGTTGGCGCACTACAATACGCTACCACTACTCGGCCTGAAATTACCTTCATGGTAAATAAGGGTTTCTCAATTTATATACTCACCGACTGATGCACATTGGGAAGCGGTCAAAATAATCTTACACTACCTAAAAGGCACAATATCATATGGCATCCTACTTCGGTCCTCACTCTCTCTTCAACTTCAAGCCTCTTCAGATATTGATTGGGCTGGGTGCCCGGATGATCGCCGATCTACCATGGGCTATTGTATTTTTCTCAGGCCAAACTTAGTGTCATGGAGTGCAAAAAAATAAGCGACCGTCGCTCGTTCAAGTATCGAAGTTGAGTACATGAGTCTCGCTATGACAATAGTGGAACTGTGGGTTCAATTCCTGTTACGAAAGTTACACATCTTCCTGAGACACACTCCACTCCTCTAGTGCGACAATGTTGGCGCAATGTATCTTGCAGTCAATCCGGTCTTCCATGCTAGCACCAAGCACATAGAGATAGATTATCTTTTTGTGAGAGAACTCGTTGAGAATCACACTCTTCATCTCCGTTTATCAGTACGAAAGACCAAATTGTGGATATCCTTACCAAAGGGCTTATGACTCTATGATTCTCCTTTTTACATGACAAGTTAACCGTCATCTCTAATTTCGGCTAGACTTGAGGGGGGTATTAGAGTAGATAGTGTAAAGAGGATTGTATAGAATACAATTGTATAGCATTGTATAGAATTCTATGTGTAGAATAGTTAATCCCTTGTACTTAATCATTCAATTAACAAAGATAAGCTTTCCAATTTTGAACCTCATTAACATATGAAACAATCACAAGAGGAACAATGGCTCAATTTGCAAGGTTTATAAAATTATATTAGAAGAGATTTTCATGGAGATTTCACCAAATATCACTCACCAAGAATTCCTAACCCTTCAGCAATTATATCATAGATCTCGCTAACTCAGCGGCCAGCTGGAGTGAGATGGAGATGGAGTGAAAAAGAAACCTTCACAATGAGAAGTGTCAACACAATCTTGTTGGGGATCCACAACTCCAATATCTTACAAACCATTTGGAAAGTGAAAATTTCGATTAGAACAGCGATATTTATCTAGTTATTTAAATAAAATAGGTTAATTACACAAGATAATCTGCTCAAAAGGGGGTTATTCATCATCAACGGATGCTATCTATGTTGCAATGATCTAGAATCAGTGGATCACCTAGCTAGCTGAGAAGTTTTGTAGAACACCATTGGTTTTTACTGAAAGGAGAGCTCACATAGATTGGATCCTTAGGACCTTAGATCATTCCTCCGAAGTCTATTAGTTAATCAGCAAAGGAGGATGAGGAAATCTGTTAAAGATAGATCTCAATGCTTTTTCACTTCTGTATGTGGAGGGAACGATGCACAAGAGTATTTACTGATGAGAAGAGATGTAACATGCATGGCGTTGATAGAGGAGATTAAGGAGTAGCTAAGCCTTATTCAAACGGTTGAGAGGAGAAGACGAGAAGAAGAGTTATCAATTGCGGCTCGAACTGGTAAGGTTGGACAGTAGAGGCGTATAAGAGAGGAAAATTTTTGGTTTGAATGTTCTAATCTAGAATCTGAGAATTTAACTCTTAGTTCTTATTTAATCGGGAATTCCTTTTCATGTTTTACAATTCCGGTTTTTTATTTCCTGATTTTGTTTAGTGGATATTCAGGGCAGAAGGCCTGTTAAGGATTTCGGCCTAGTTTTTTCCTTTCTATTTTATCTTTTTATAGATATAGAATATAGGATTGTAAATGTTTTTAATATATTAAAAAAAATTGATATGGATGGGGGACAGTAAAGTTCTCCTCCAAATTTTCTCAATGAAAAAAGGAAAATTGTAATTCTTAGAGGAGCTTTTAGAGCCCCAAATCATTTCTGAAAATGCGTATGAATTTTTGCAGGTGAAATAGCTGTTCCATTTCAAAAATTAGTTATTCTTTTCCTCACTAGAAAAAAAGAATAGTTCATTCATTTCATCATAGTCACATTTATGTTCTAAAGTGCCTAACTTAGCATATCCAATTGTATCAATCCTCTTAATTTACCCTTTTTGATAATTTGAGTAATCACTTAGATTCAGTTTAAGAGACCCAATAATTTTTTACTTTAGCATAGATACATATGTTCCTTATCAATTTTCAGAAAAAAATCCCACGTTCACCGGGACTCTCGAATATAACATCTCTTTACCGCTTGGTCACCAAGTTTTGGCATGTGATCGAATCAATTTTTTTTTTAATTCCTCAAGTAAGAAATATTTTGTAAAGAAATAAAAAAAGAAATGCATGAATTAATCGGTGCGCATCTTGCTGAAATGCTGAATATATATAGTAATATAAATAATTGGAATTATTTCTCATTAAATAGAAAGTCAATGTAAACCTGTCGAGTCAAGATAGGTGGATGAAGGACTATGTGACCACATATTTAGATGAGGGACAATTTGACCACATATGTAATATTAGAAGGGAATTTGCTTTGTCCAAATTATGTCCATATTTGACGTTTGTACTTCTAAGATAGTAATTGTGATTCTTTTTTAAATTTGCGGTTTCGAAAGTGATCCACATATATTAAAATTTTCTAATTGCCAAATAAAAAATATCAATTATCCTGGGCATAAGTGAGGCATAAATAAGATCATTTTTATAACACTTCTATAAAAATGTGATTTTTATTAATAAAATGCATGTATCCTAGCCAGTGGCTACACCCGTCCCATCACACATCCATAGTTCAGTCAACTCCAATCTCCAAGTCTCCCTTATAACTTGGAGGTTCTTGTTAAGTTAAATCGATTTTTCAAATAAAAAGAAGTCAGTAAAGTGACTGGTAATGAAATGTCAACATTCAAATTTGCTACTTCTTCAAATTTGGATTTTGGTGCCCAATTATTGCTTTCAATTATGAATGCAATGCAACTCTATAATTTTCCCTATTTTCTTGCTGTTAGAAGACCACTCCTTTACTCATTATATCAAGGGAGGAAAACATCCTCTTGTAGCTTCACTATCTATAAACATATAATACTTTCCGAATCAAAACCCCCAATCAAACTTCTTCAATTTGCTTGAATTCCAAAATGTCTAGCCTTCTCCTCTTTGTCTCAGTCATAATATCACTACACATCTCCGCAGCTAATGGCCAATCACCACAAATTGAGTATATTTCCCCGAACTTCACAGCCTCAGATTTACTTTATCTCGACTTCGGAGGCAAATTCTTGACCTCACGAAATGCCACATTTGCAGCCGCCATCTTGCAACCTGGAAAATCAACAAGCAACTATTATTTCTGCATAATCCATGTGGCATCTGACATGATAGTTTGGACGGCAAACCGTAACTTTCCCATGTTAGAAGGTGATGTCCTAATACTCTCTTCATCTGGTCTATCAATTTTCGCTGCTCATACTCATCCAATAATTTGGAAAACGCCAACATTCCGAGCACCCATTGCAATGATGAGGCTGCTAGAAAACGGGAACTTGGTATTACTTGACAATGAAAGAAGAACCTTATGGCAAAGCTTTGACTATCCAACGGATACTATCCTAAGTGGTCTGAGTTTGCCTGTTGGGTCTGTGCTTCATAGCAGCTCCATAAACAAATCGGACCTCTCAGATGGAGATTACGAATTGCAGGTGATTGAAAATGATCTGATTTTGACATGGTATGGGCAGAGTTATTGGACCATGTCAAACGATGTAAGGGCAATACTTTCTAGTCGTGTCGATGTTGTTCTGTTGGAGTTCAACACCACTGGGCTTTATCTTTTAGGTGCGGACAGGGTTGTGTTGTCGATTACTGTAGATTGCTCTTGTTCCTTTCTAGTGGCTGTGTTCAATTCTTCTGGTATGTTAAATTTCATGTGCTTCATGGAAAATCAATGGCTGGTACAGTATTCTATGCCAAATGATTTATGCACACTCCCATTAGCTTGCGGTACACTTGGTGTATGTCGGGCTGGGGCCTGTAACTGTGCTGAGCCGCTCGAAAATACTGATCATGGTTGTTTGCCGCCATATGGCCATTTGCAAAATTTGACGGAAATCTCTTGCCATTCTACTTTGGAGGTGTCGTCTGTTAGCTATATGAAGGTAGGGCTTGTAAATTATTTCGGAAGCGTACTGGATGAAGTAAGTTCATTTAGGTCATCTAGGTCTGAATGTGAAAAACTTTGCACTACCAATTGCTTTTGTCTGGGTTATTTCTATGCAAACTCTTATTACTGCTACCTCCTTATAGATCACTTGGTAAGTCTTCTAGAGGACCCAGACTCTGATTTATATCTAAAATTAACTAATTGGAGTATTGAAAAAAAGAATAACGAGCTCAGGATTGGGCATGTAAAACTTTGGATTCCTATCATTATATGTTCCGTGTTTCTCTTTCTCATTACAGTAGTTTTACTAATTATTTATGCAAAAAAGAGATGGAATCAAGTAACCAGTCATAACATTGAGGTAGATACATTCTTTATTCCAGGATTGCCCACAAAATTTACTTACGAAAAATTATTAACCGCAACAAACGGCTTCACTGACCTAATAGGTCAAGGGGGGTTTGGAAAAGTATACAGGGGAACACTATTAGTAAATGGCAGTACAGCTGATGTGGCGGTGAAGTTGATTAACAGAGTCAGCAACCAAGATAGAAAGGTATTTTATTCAGAGGTTGCGGTAATGATTAACATCCGACATATTAACCTTGTTAAATTGCACGGATTTTGCGTAAACAAAACAAACAAACTTTTGGTATCTGAATTTGTAAGTAGAGGCTCCCTGGATAAGGCACTGTTTGGAGACCATTATGTTCTTAACTGGGCCGAAAGAATGCGAATCGCAATAGGTACTGCTGCAGGACTCGCTTATTTGCATCATGGTTGTAGCCCCCGAATCATTCACCTTGACGTGAAGCCCGAGAATATACTTTTAACCGAGACTTTTCATGCAAAGGTTTCCGATTTTGGTCTGTCACGGTTGATGGATTCGAATCGGTCGAAAACATTCACGTTAATGAAAGGGACACGTGGGTATCTTGCACCAGAGTGGCTCACAAATGGTGGGGTGTCTCCGAAAACGGACGTGTACAGCTATGGAATGGTGTTGCTAGAGATAATTAATGGGAGGAGAAATACATTTTATGAAGAAGACACAGGCCGCATGGTTTACTTTCCTGCATTAGCGGTTCGCATGCATAATAGAGGTTTATACATGGAAATGGTTGATCGGAGATTAGAATGTAGGGTTGAGCCTGATAAGGCTGAGAGGCTAGTTAAAACAGCTTTGTGTTGCTTGCACCTCATGCCTAATTTAAGGCCGAGCATGGCCGATGTGGTAAATATTCTAGCGGGTGAAATGCCGATTTTGGAACCACAATTTGAGGCTCTAAGGTACTTGAAAAGGTATGAGCGAGATGGTTCACTAAATTCGTCCGTGCAGCAGGAAAACAATGTGGATGAATTACAGCTTTTCTCCCTCTCGAGCTTCTCCATGAAAGAGCTATCGGGGCCTAGGTAGCAATGCTGCAAAATTTAGTCTATAACAAACTATTAGATGAAAAATAAATTATTAATATTTTTTATTTTTTTCTTCGTTCTTGTCTTTTTTTTTTGGACTATGAGTCTTAGAAGGTTATTCTTTTTCGTTCTAATTTCTAGCATCTTCTGGGATTGTTGCATCTGTTTTTCCTCTAATAATTAAAGATTTTGACGGATTTTTCATAGACCGTGCTTGAAATTGTTAGTCTAAATCATTACTGTGCAAAGAGTTGATTTAAAAATATCATATAACTTTGCAAAATAAAAATAAAAATTTAAATATTATTGTGAACCTTATGAGCTAAGTAAACTTAAAAAATACATTATATAATAAATTCTATGGCAAAGCTTTATAGTAGGTGAGTTGTGCACTAACCCTCTTCAAAGAGATTGGATTTAAAAGGGCAAAATCAATTTCTTTTAAAATAAGCGAGGGCCATATGAACTCATCCTAGAAGATTACTTCAAAACCACTTGTGAGCATTTTATCTGTAAGTACTGTATTGCAGCCAATACTGACTAGACATTAGAATTGAGAATTCGAATTTATCCAATTTGACACTTACTAGACATTAGAAATTGGGAAATAATATATAAATTATTGATTTTTCTTTTTACTTTACAATATGAAGACAAAAATAATATATAATAACAAATATTTCAGTTCGAATGCGCTGGATCCCTAGTCAATATACTATTTATCCTAATATATATATGCTCTCGTTTTATATAAAAACTTTCTTTGAATATCAGGTTTAAAATTATGAGGCCCAATCAAATTATGTTTTCCATTTTTCAAAAAAAATTTAGCCCAATTTCTCTCCAAGCCTAATTCAACCCAGAATTAGAAACTCTAGGCCCACAATAAATATCAATTAATTTCCATAATCAAAACTGTTCATAACTAAAAGCCGATATTCCCTGCCCATAAATAAATACATTCAAAATAAAGCCACACACAACCAATATAAGCAAAAAATATATAATCCCAGTATTTTCTGAGGGCATGATAAAAAACTTATTTTTGAGGGTGATATAAATTGAAAAATAAAACAGGGGACAGTAGGAGAGATAGAAATCCGATGGACGAGAGATAAAAGAGGAATTCTAGTTTGAGGACGCATAATATTCGCATGTGATTCACACGCGCCTGTTCATCTCTCCCTCCAATTTCATTTCCCTGTTCTCCTTCCTATCTTCTGTTTGTTCGTCTCATTCATTTCTCCCTTCGAAAATAGAGAAATCCACGAGTAAGGGTTCTTTGTTTTTTCCTTTTTTGATTTTAATGAATAATTTGTGGGTATTTCTATTCGATTGAAATGAGAATGCGTGTTCTTTGTTAATAAAATGTTGTATTTGTGTTTGTTCCTCGTTATTGAATTCCTTTTGCGCTTTCCATATAATGGATAATATTGTTTGCCAATTGAATAAATCTTAGATAATAAAGAAAGGATCTTAATGAGTCTCGGCCAATATTCTCGTTTAAATCTTTGGTATGGTGTGAATTTTGATTAAAACATTTCATCAATTTCAGAATGGAAGAAACGAAAGATTTGATCGAGTCTTCGTCTGAATCCTCGCAAATAAGTCCAAGAAACGCTCAAAATGCTGTTAATAAAGCAATAGTGGTTTCTTCTCAACCGGATGAAAATGAGAATAGAACATTTTCTCATTTTGATGAAAATGGCGCTAATTCGCAGCAAAGCAGCCAAAATAATGGGAATGAAATCTTTGAAGGGTTTAAAGAGGAAAATGTTGACAAGGTTGTAAATGAGAACTTTGAAGGGGCTAGAGAGGAAAATGTTGACAAGGTGATGAATGAGAACTTTGAAGGGTTAAAAGAGGAATATGTTGACAAGGTGATGAATGAGAACTTTGAAGGGTTAAAAGAGGAATATGTTGATAAGGCTGTGATTGATACAGCGGCTCCATTTGAGTCGGTTAAAGAGGCTGTTAGCAAATTCGGTGGAATTGTCGATTGGAAAGAGGTATTTACGTTTTATTACTATTTTTTAAGAAATGATTTGATAAAGTTTTTGGAAATTAATTAGGTGAAAATTGGTTATTTGGGTGTCGAATCATTCTGAAATTGGGAATTTTAGAAGATTGGTGCGTCACAATTTCGAGTGATCGGAAAATTTTAGAATGATAGTAGTATTATTTCGATAATAATATTTTTTATCTTTCCTTCTTTTAATTTTCATTGATCCAATTGACATAACATGTCTTTTACTCTTGCAAGATGAAAATCTTCTTTTTTTTTGAAATATTCAATTAGTTGCTAAACAATTACCAATTACGTTTTTTCCTTTTACAATCAATTCCCTAGTTTGGTTTCTTGTCACTAAATAGAAATCTAGTCATCTTACCCTAAAATAAAACAAAAATAAACTCAAATGATGAAAACGTATGAATAATTTTCTATACCTTGTTTCAATTCTTCCTTTTCTCGCTGAAAATATATTCACATTCATACAGAGGCGCAAGAATGTGCAACTCGAGCTTGAAAAGGCCCAAAAAGAGCTCCCAGAATTCAAACAAAGATCAATTCAAGCTCAAAATTCCAAATCGCAAACCCTAAACGAGCTCCAAAACACCAAAAGACAGTTAGAAGATCTCAAACTGAGTTTAGAAAAGGCTCAAACCGAAGAAAAACAAGCCAAACAGGACTCAGAACTGGCTCAGTTAAGAATGAACGAGCTAAAACAGGGGATTAATGAATCTGAAAGCATAGCTAACAAAACTCAATTGGAAGTCGCAAAACAGAGGCATTTGAGTGCAATTCAAGAATTGGATTCGGTGAAGAGAGAATTGGAGAGTTTGAAGAAGGAATTTGAGGAGTTGATTGAGGTGAGAGATTTAGAGGTGAAGAGAGCTGAGAGGGCTGTTACTGAATCGAGAGAAATTGAGAAGAATGTGGATGAATTAACTTTGGAATTGATTACGTTAAATGAGTTGATTAGTTCTTCTCATGCGACTCACTTGGAATCAGAGGAACAGAGGATTAATGCTTCTTTAGCTTGGGAGAAGGAAAAGAGTTCGCTTGAAAAAGAGCTTAAACAAGAAGGAGAAAAATTAGAGGAGTTAAATGCGGGATTAAATGGGAAAAAAGAATTAGAATTGAAATTGGAAAAGGCTTCTGAGTTATTGGTGAGTTTAAGAGCTGAGTTTTTCACTTTAATGGAGGGAAAATTAAACAAGGAAACAGAGGAAAGTTCAAATACAGAGGAAATTGTGAAAGAGCTTGAAGAGGTGAAGAGTAATTTGGGTAAAGTACAAGATGAAGTGAATTGTTTGAGAGTGGCAGCGGCTTCTTTGAAAATAGATTTAGAGAGAGAAAAAGGAGCTCTTGATGAGGCGAGAGGGAGAGAAAGCTCGAAATCTCTCTCTGTTTCTTCTCTCCAAACAGAGCTGAACAAGGTGAAAACAGAGCTTGAGTTGGTTCAATTGAGAGAGAAGGAAGAGAGAGAAAAGAGTAATGCGTTATCAAATGAACTGAAAGATGAATCCGTCGAATCAGAACGCGCCAAGTCAGCAGTCAATATCGCAACTGAAGAACTCAAAAAAGTCAAAGAAGAAATCGAACAGAGAAAAGCTGAAGCAAACACAATCGAAACTAAACTCCAAGCCATTTTGAAGGAAATCGAAGCCACAAAAGCCTCAGAAGAATTAGCAAAATCATCCATTAACTCCTTACAAGAAAACCAAGAAACCGGAATCACAATCTCAATCGAAGAATACAACTCACTAAGCAAAAAAGCTCGCGAAGCAGAGGATTCGGCGAACAAAAAAGTCCTCTCAGCGATCAACAAACTCACCGACGCAAAACACTCTGAATCCAAAACCCTACAAACTCTCTCCGAAACAAAGAATCTCATCGAAGAGCGTAAAAAATCGCTACAACTCGTGTTACAACAGGCTGAGCTGGCGAAACAGGGGAAGCTTGAGGCCGAACAGGAGATGAGGAAATGGAGAGACAGGGGAAACGGAGAACAGAGGAGGAAAAGTACTACAGGAGAGAACAGAGGATTGGCTGAGATAGCGAGTTTGGAGGAGGAAACAGGGCCGGGTTTGCTTGGCGCGCAAGTTATCTCTGGCGCGAGCAGGCAGCCGTTGAGTCCTAGGGCTTACGTGGCGCGATCCGGTACGTCGAAAGTTAAGGGTGAGGCCAAGGGGAGACGGTCGTTTTTTCCGAGGTTTGTGATGTTTTTGGCGAGAAAAAAGGTCCAAACCCTAAAACAATGAAAGGTTGTGAATCTATTTTTTGGTGCAATTAACTTGCATTTTATTTGTAAATGATGTGTTTAGCATATTTGGGAGGAGTTTTTGAATAAAGTGTTGCCTTTTTTAAAAAAAGAGGATAATGGTATAACTTGTAAGTACTGGAAATTGTTACTGGTAAATAAAAGAGGTTGTCATCTGTGTAATTGCTCGGATTTCTTTATAATTGGAGGTATGTTTTGTGTATATTTTTTCTTGTATGATTGGTATATCTTAGTCCAAATGGAATAAATAAAATATGATAATCTTACAGCGGAACAAAATCTAAATGATCTTTTCTGATATATAATATAACCATATCAGTATGAATTCATTTTATTAAGATAGTAGTAAGAATATAACAATGTTATTTCACCTTAAATTTCTTTCTAATCATCTACCATAATTTATTTTGCTATATCTTCGTTTTTTGTGAAAAAAAATAGTATACGTATCCTCAAATTAATCAAACAAATTAACATGAAAAATTTAAAACAGCCTAGCTAGTCAACTAGCTTGACCCCATTTCCGACATCTTCACAATGCCTCACATGGCGTACAATTGCACCCAAATCAGCATTTCTCTTTGATTTACAATCATATGTAGGTGGTGCTTGGAAACAAGGTTCCATTGAGATAGCTCTCACACAAGGCGGATTTGCCGGTTTTTTATCTCTCGGTGTAAGCAAAATCCAAGGCTTAATTCCCCCAAGCCCTTGGCCAATATAACCAAATGTAGACCAACCACTAATAACCAACAAATCACTATAACTTAGTAAATACATCTCGGCCAACGCCTTTTGATTGTGAGAGTTGCTCTCGGTTTGTTGTTGCGATTCATGCGTTGGTTGGTAAATGCTGATTGTGTCTCCATTAACCGTCGTATGCTCGTAATACATTGTTTTTAACTTTTCGGAGTACTCTGAGTATAGAGAGGTTATAAGAACAGCCTTTGATTTTGCTTTATTGTTAGTAGGTGTTGAAGTTGATTCTAGGTTTAAATCGGGTAAGATGTTTTCTTGTTGAGAGCATGCTAGGATTTGTTTCAAGTAGTTTTCGGCTGAGATGGGATGCCTTGAAAAAACCCTGACTTGAATCCCTATTTTCTCATCGAACCTGGTTAAGTAACCAGTATAATATCGCGATATCATTCCCCATACCGGGTTTGTTGGATGGAACAAATACCGGCCCAAATGGTGAAATACTGTTTCTTTTGAGGGAAACATCCATCCTAACTCATTTTCAAATTGCGAAATTAGGAAAAGACTGGGAATAAAGTATATATCCGATTGCAATATCAACCAATTTATCTTCCTTAGAACCATCTGATCCTCATCACAAAAGAAAAGCTTATCCAAGTGTTGATAATCATGCTCTAAATGGAGGTAGGTATAAGGCGGCAACGATTCTGAACGGGACTTCACATTGTTATTTATCTTCTTATCCCGAAGCATATTTCCATAGCTAATATCAGAACCTCGGTGAAGTTTCGTCAAGTTTTTGATAGGAAAATCAGAAGGTAAAACCCAAGAGGATTCAGGAAACGGTTCACAAAACAAATGGGCCATATCTTCCGTCTGATGGATCAATAAGACCCTATCAGTGAGTACAGCATAAAGGAAGGCCGAAACAATGGTTAGCATTCGGTTTCCTAAGCCATTGAAAGGAGTCCATACTATGTAATTGCACTCCATTAACTCCATGCTATGCCCTGAATTTAATTGCTTTATGGATTTTTGGTAAAGAGGGGTGTTTGGGCCGCATTTCTTATGGAGTTCTTCGTATTTACGGAGTTTAGAAATTAGGTAAGAAGAGGGTGAGTGAGGGGATTTGCGAAAAAGTGCGGATCTGTAACGGCTAAGGCATGAATCATCATCAAATTTAGGGGAAAGCAAGCCACCGAGAAACTTATCGCCTTTTTCAGTAGGTAATCTTACGTTCTCCTCTTAATTAACACAAAAAAAGGAAACAGATGTTATGAACTAACCAAGTTTAAGCACTTTTTTTTATCCATAAATAAAAAGTAAGGGAAACTTTTTTTAATTTGGCTACGATTTTAAGAAAGTAGTATGCTAGATTAAAAGAAAATGGAATGAAAAACTTATTATGACCATTTCAAAAGCCCATTGAGTATTGATTAAAACATAAAATTTCTGAGTATTAATTAAGAAACTCGTGCTATTTCAAGAGCTGTTTATAGTTCTGAATTTCTTTCTTGTACTATATATTACAAAGAGGTTTATTTGGAAGACAAAAAGGAGAAATAATGGAGAAATGGTTATACCTTGACCAACTGTGATACTAATTCCTTGTAACCAAACAATGGATGACATTGATCGTTCTCCCGCGAGAAAAATAATCACCGGAATTGAAATCAAACATATCATAAGAACCACCAATGGCTTCATATTTCCAAGAACAGAGAGAAGATCAAAAGATGGCTTCTGATTATTAGCTTTGTTAATATGCATTTTTTTATAGTTTACAGTTCTTAGCTAGTAAATGGTTTATTTATTTGTCATTTAGATACTGAAAACGAGAGGTCGTTTTAATGCTCAATCCGTGGTCAGTACTTTTTTTCTTCTAAATAATCTTTAGTCAACGCATAATAGCTTTTTGAAGTAAAGTTAGGCAATTTTCCTTGTGAGCGCCTCATTCAAGGTTAGACCTAACCTTTGACTCTCCCCAAAGCATACATTTTTTATGGGAAATCATGTGTTGCTCCAATTTTGCTCTATACTTTTGTTCAAAAAAATATACACAGCCTTTTATTATATATACAATAATTAACCATTGGTTTTTTGGAAGAAAAGGTAAATCAACATGTGGGAGCTGACACCCATGCTAATGAGACTATTTGATATTTTTTCTCATGGAGGCAATGATTACATGCTTAGGCACTGACTGAATTTATTGAAGGAGTAAAAAAATTTTTTCCCTGTTAACTAATATTGTACAAAATTTTGGAAGAGTTCATGTTATATAAGATTATAAATCTCTCAATAATCTATTTCCTATTTGGTATTATTGTTTAAGAAATATTTAGACTATAGAAATAAATATTTGGGAAATATTTAGACAATGGAAGGAGGTGAATTGTTTTCATCCTTGTATTGTATTTTAGGTAATTGTATCTTTTATTTAGGTAATTTATTGTAGAAATTAGTATGATTCTCTCCTATATAAAGAGACCCCTAGTTATTGTAATAGTATCCAATTCAATGAATAAAATTCTCCATTAATTCTCTCTTTCTTTCTCACACAATTATTCTCTCTATATTCATATTCCTCCAATTATTCTAACAAATTGGTACAAGAGCCTAGTTACTATCATCTCTTTGCTTCCGCAAGACAATCACAAACTGACTTGTATCATCATGAATTCAAGTGCGGTTATGTCAACCAAATTCGATATCGAGAAATATGATGGTACGATGAGTTTCGCACTTTGGCAAGTGCGGATGAAGGCTATATTATCGAATCAGGGTGTGAAGGCCGCCATCTTTGGGAAACCGGAGGATATGAAGGACGAAACTAAAAAGACTGAGTGGGAGATGATGGATGATAGAGCTCTCTCCACGATACAATTGTGTTTGAGCAACTCGACTCTTCAAGAAATTCTCATGGAGACTACAATATCCGGTGCGTGAAAGAAACTAGAAGACATCTACATGCAGAAGTCGGTTACCAACCGGTTACACATTTAAAGCAGCGATTTCACTCCTTGAAGATGGCAGAAGGTACACCCATTAAGGTCCATATTTCTGAATACACCGCTCTTCTTAATGACATGGAGAATATCGGTATTAAGATGGAAGATGAGGATAAAGCCATGGTATTGTTGTGCTCGTTACCAACGTCATATAAAGGGTTTAAGGAGACAATGCTTCATAGTAGAGAGGCACTTACGCTTGAGGATGTGAAGAGCAATTTGCTGGTCAAGTCCGACATCGACAATGATTTGTCTATAACCGAGAGTAACCGTAAAGATGTTGGGTTGTTTATGGAGAGAGAAAGACAAAAGGAGAGAAGCCCGAATTCGGAGAAGACCCGTTCGAGATTCAAGCACAAGGACATTACTTGCTACTTTTGCGGGAAAAGGGGACACTTTCAGGCCAGCTGTTACAAGTTCCAGAAAGCGAATCAAAAAGGTGTTCCATCGGAAAAAGCTAATATGGCTGAATCCGGTAATGATGATGTGCTTTTTGCGGCGAATGGGAAGGAGAATTTTGAGAAGAATTGGGTCATGGATACGGGGGCTTCACAGCACATGGCCCCTAATCGAGAGTGGTTTACCACATATGAGGCGTCTAGTGGAGGTGTTCTTCTGGAAGATGACCATCTCTGTAGTGTTGCCGGTATTAGCACGGTGAGGATCAAGATGCATGACGGGATTGTCCGTACAGTGACAGGTGTAAAACACATACCCGACTTGAAGAAAAACTTGATCTCGTTAGGCGCTCTTGAAGATCTCGGTTGCAAGTTCCAAAGTGAAGGTGGAGTCCTTAAGGTTTCTAGAGGGGCTCTTACAGTGATGAAGGCGAGAAGAATCGGTACTCTATATTTTCTAGAAGGTAGCACAGTTTCAGGCTCAGTCGCTGTCGTTAACTCTACCTCAGGTTCGGATAATACCAAGTTGTGGCATATGAGGTTGGGGAATATGAGTGAACACGGAATGACGATCTTGAGTAAAAGAGGTCTACTGTGCGGTCAGAGTACTGGCAAGTTGGAGTTTTGTGAAGATTGCTTTTTTGGCAAGCAGAAGAGACTCAGCTTTAGTACAACCATGCATCGCACGAAGGGAACTTTGGATTACATCCACTCGGATTTGTGGGGACCATCTCATGATCCTTCGAAAGGTAACGGTTCTCGTTATATGCTCTCGTTTATTGATGATTATTCGAGAAAGGTTTGGGTTTATTTCTTAAAGAAAAAGAGTCAAGTATTTGTCACCTTTAAACAATGGAAGACCCTTATGGAGAACCAAACCGGAAAGAAAATTAAGAGATTGAGGACCGATAACGGTTTGGAATTTTGTAATAAGGAGTTTAATGAATTTTGTAAGAATGAAAGAATTGTTCGACATTGAACAGTTGTTGGTACTCCACAACAGAATGGCGTCGCCGAATGGATGAATCGGACACTTCTCAAGAAGGCTCGGTGCATGCTTTCTAATGTGGGTTTAGGCAAGAAGTTCTGGGCAGAAGCCATTAATACTGCTTGTTGGTTGGTCAACCGCTCTCCGAACACGTCCATTGAGTGCAAGACACCAGAAGAAGTTTGGTCAGGTAAACTAGCGGATTACTCGACATTACGGGTGTTTGGATGTCCAGCTTATGCGCATGCAAATGAAGGAAAGTTGGAGCCTAGGGCGAAGAAGTGCATTTTTCTTGGATACGCTTCAGGTGTGAAGGGGTATCGTTTGTGGTGTCTGGATCTGAAGGCTCCTAAGCTCATCATTTCGAGAGATGTGACTTTTGATGAGTCGGTTATGTTGCGGGCGAAAGTGTCTGAATCGACTATTAAGGAGGATGAGACGGTTGTGAAGAAGGTGGAGCTTGAAATTCCGGATCAACAAGGCCAAGTAACTTCGCCTAAATTGGAGCGTGATGAAGATTCTCACAGTGACAATGTGTCAGACGAGGAGAGTCAGCAGACGCAACGATCTTATGCTTTAGCAAGGGATCGGGTTAGAAGGACCATTAGACCGCCAACGAGGTATAGACACTCTGATTTTGCGTTTTGTTTGGCAGTGGCCGAAGAAGTGGAGTTTGGTGAACCCTCATGTGAAGCGGCAAAGTGGATTGTCACTATGGAGGAGGAGATCGAATCTCTTCAAAAGAATGAGACTTGGACGCTTATTGAGCTGCCTAAAGGGCAGAAAGTTGTGGGTTGTAAGTGGGTGTTCAAGAAGAAGGACGACACAATCGGCATTCGGTATAAGGCGAGACTGGTGGGTAAGGGCTGTCAAGTTGAAGGTGTGGATTTCAATGAGGTATTCTCACCTGTGGTTAAGCATACTTCTATTCGAGTTTTACTTTCGTTGGTTGCTACGGAAAATTTAGAGCTGGAGCAGTTAGATGTCAAGATTGCATTTTTGCATGGTGACCTGGAGGAGACAATTTACATGCAACAACCTGAAGGATATGAAGTTGCGGGTCAGGAGAACCATGTGTGTTTGTTAAAGAAGTCACTGTATGGCTTAAAGCAGTCTCCAAGACAGTGGTATAAGAGGTTTGATTCCTTTATGTAGAGTATTGGGTTTTGTAGATCCAATTATGATAGTTGTGTGTACCTCAAGAAGTTACCGGATAAGACTTTTATGTATCTACTTCTTTATGTGGATGACATGCTAATCGCGGCGTCGAATAAGGAGGAGATTAGAAGGGTGAAGAGTCAGTTAAGTTCTGAATTTGAGATGAAAGATTTAGGGGTTGCCAAGAGGATTCTCGGAATGAAGATCACTAGAGACAGGCCGAACGGAAAACTGTATCTTTCACAAAGGAGTTTTGTTGAGAAAGTGTTGAATCGGTTTAACATGAATGATGTGAAACCGGTTTCTACTCCTCTTGCGACCAAATTCAGACTGTCAAAACAATTGAGTCTGAAAATCGAGAAAGAGAAGAGCTACATGTCACGAGTTCCATATTCTAGTGCGGTTGGTAGCATGATGTATTTGATGGTTTGCACTAGACCTGACATTGCTCATGCCGTTAGTGTGGTGAGTCACTATTTGTCATGTCCCGGAAGGGAACATTGGGAGACGGTTAAGTGGATTCTTCGTTATTTAAAAGGAACCACAAATGCTCGTTTGGAGTTTGGGAGGAGTGACGAAGAGCTGATGGGTTATGTTGACTCGGACTTTATGGGTGATCTTGATAAGAGACGATCTTGACATTTGGTGGTCCTACTACAATCTATTGTGATAATCAGAGTGCGATTCACTTGGAGAAGGATCAGATGTATCATGAGAGAAGCAAGCACATTGATGTCAGGTATCATTTTGCTCGATAAGTCACCAAGAAGAAGATCGTGAAGATCGAGAAGATTGCTACTGCCGATAATCCAGCAGATATGCTTACAAAGCCTTTGCCGTCCGCAAAGTTCAGTCATTGTACGGAGCTCATTTCGATATGTCGCTAGTACGACTTTGAGTCATTGGTGAGATTTTGAGTCAAGGTGGAGATTGTTATATATGACTCTAAATCTCTCAATAATCTATTTCCTAATTGGTATTGTTGTTTAGGAAATATTTAGACTATAGAAATAAATATTTGGGAAATATTTAGACAATGGAAGGAGGTGAATAGTTTGCATCCTTGCATTGTATTTTAGGTAATTGTATCTTTTATTTAGGTAATTTATTTTGGAAATTAGTATGGTTCTCTACTATATAAAGAGACCCCTAACTATTGTAATAACATCCAATTCAATGAATAAAATTCTCCATTAATTCTCTTTTTTTTTCTCACACAATTATTTTCTCTATATTCATATTCCTCCAATTATTCTAACAGTTCAAATGCATAAAAATATGTATATTTCAATTTTTTTCACTAAAATATTAATAATATATACTCTGAAAATTTTAAAGAGTCATAGCGCTCTCACGCTCTGAGTCCTTATTAAGTCCGTCCGGTTGGTACATGATAGAAGGGGAATTTAGAAAACATACTCAACATATATTTTTCCGCATCATTAACCCTCAGCAGGCAACCAACAAGGCCTAGCCAAGACCCCAAAATATAGAAGGGTTTTTTCTAATCAATTACATAGTATATAGGCCATAAGTTTTAGAAAAAAATGTAAAAACATAAATACGCCTGTGGAAAATAAGATGACCTGACCACATTCTATTAATCCTCCGATTTTTTTTTTTTATATATCATTTTTTTCAAAAAAAATTCAATACTTACCACTATTTTGAAAATAATGAAGTAACTATCATTTTCGCCACTACTAGTGACGAAACAGATGAACATGTAGATTTTCAATTTTTTCAAAAATTTCTCATTTAGCTTGTTAAACATGATTAATTAATATAAAAAAATATTATTCCGCCACATGACATGATAGATACCACATTATTTGAAAGGAGTGGTATTTACTGGTTTATTTTTGAAAAAAATGGTTAAAAAAAAAAAATCTTAATCCTCTCATCTTAATCAGTTTCTTCAGAAATCAGGCCCGTTTCTAACCGGACACGGCTCAATTTAATTTATCGCAGGAGTTGAAAACAGAATGCCCGCTTAAGTTTACAATTTTTCATTAAAAAAAAAAATTCAATTTACATGAAAAATATGGAAAAATAGAATAACCACCCTAAATTTTTCTAATCAACCAATTGAATACCAAAAATATTATCCTGACAATGGCGGATATATTGAACCATCCTTCCTGAACCAACATAATCCTTCGTTTTGGGATCGATATCAGGAGGACCGTGGAAACACGGCTCAATCGAGACTGCTCGGAGACAAGGAGGATCCAGCACCTTTCCATCTATTTCTCTCAACAAAAACCATGGTTTGACTCCTGCAAGACTATAACTTGCGTAACCAAACGTAGAACTTGCACTTACGACTAGCATGTCTAAGCATCTCCGACAAAGCTTTTCTATCGTGGTCAATGTTTCCAAATTGTTGATATCCTTCACTTGATGGTTGATATACATTCACAAGCTCACCATTGATGGTTGGCATCTCGTAATATCGTGCCATTTTCTCATAATAATCTTTGGATAAAGAAGTTACCAGAACTGCACTAGAGGTTATGTTGTCTGAAGTAGGCTTAGGGGACTGATATGGATTAATGTCAGGTAATATGTTTTCATCTCTAGTGCAATTAATTATTTGATTGAATCTGTCCTCTACTGAGATAGTAGCCCAGTAGAAAACTCTAATTTGAATACCAACCTTTTGTTTCGCTTTGGCGAGCGTAGAATTGTAGAAGTTAGTAGTCATTTCCCATACAGGGTTGCTAGGATTGAAAAGATACCGCCCCAAATGATGGAAAACGGTCTCTTTTGAAGGAAACATCCTATTCAACTCCTCTTTATACTGAGATATCATGAATAAAGGTGGTAAGAAGTAGTTATCTGATCTTATGAGAAGCCAATTGATTTTTCTAAGAACGAACTGGTCACTATCACAAAAGAAATACTTGTGTAAACCCTTTTCTACATAAGTATATCTGAGATGCAAGTACACAAAAGCAGGCATCGTTGTCGCAGAAACTTCCGGATCCTCACTAATCAATTTCTTCTCTAGCATATTTCCGTAGCTTTTTTCGGAGTCTATATCGTATTCATTCAACCCTTTGATAGGAAAATCGCGAGGCAAGACCCAAGAGGAGTTGAGGAATGGTTCACAAAAAAGATCTTTCAAATCATCATTATGATCAATCAACATAACCCTATCTGTGAGGAGTGCGTAAAGAAATGTAGATACTATTGTTAACATTTTGTTGCCTAGACCATCCATCGGACTCCAAATCACGTAGTTGCACTCGAGTTGATATGTACTCTGGTTGGACTTGAGTTGTTCCATCGACTTGTTAAACAATGACGTGCTTGGACCGCATTTTCTATGTAAAGATTCATATTTCCTTAGCTTGGTAACTAAATAGGAGGACAAAAGGTGAGGTGATGGCTTGCGGTACAAGAAGGTTTGGTACCGACTGAGACAGGATTGTTCATCAAAACCAGGAGCAAGGAGCCCACCGAGGAGCTTGTCATTCGGAATAGTAGCAGTTGCAAATGCCTTATGTGATGAACCTGCGTTAAAAAATAGAAGTATGATAGTTTAGTTATCATAAGGTATGTAAAAAAATGGTAACTTGAATTATATTTTTCCAGTGTTTCTTTTGTTCGAAATTATGCATTCAGAACCCAAATTCATGAAAATATTTTAGTTGATCAAGAGTATTCATAGTGCTATTATTAATCTTTCATGTTTCGTTGTAGAGAAAACGGGAACAATGCTAAACGCAAGGCTCCGAGCGCAGAGAATAAATAATATCTTTTCTTTTCTTTTTGATTTTAAAGTTTTATTTATTTTTTTCAATAAAACTGATCTCTTTTGTTTTTAAGTTTTATAAAAATGGAAAATTGAAGTTTTACCTAATAAATTGAATTTGAAATCCTGAAAATCAGTTCAAAATTTTCTTCACATAAAAAATAATTCTAGTTGAAATCTAGTTCAAGTTAAAAATGGATATACCTTCTTCTTTTGTACCAGTTGCTCCTAGATTCCAAATCCATGATCGGTCTTGGTGATTTCCAACTAAAGGGACAGAGTAAGTTAGAGCCAGCAACCCATTTATCAACAAAAACAAAACAACTTGACATGAAACAACTGGTTTCTCTGTCACCATATCAACGCGATCTTTCATCTGCTTTTCTTCTCTTTTTCTTTTTTGGATCCTTTTTCAACTTCTAATTATTATGTATGGAATCAGCAAAGAGGAAACAAAATTAAGGGAGAGAGAGAGATGAGCAGAGACTTAAATGGTTGACTGTTATGGAAAACCAACTAAAATTATTGCAATGCACGATGATTTATCTATGTGCATATCACCAGGGTATGGACATGATGTTCTGTTCCATTAAAAAGATATTATTAAAAAAAAACATATCTATAAGTGTACGTATATGAATGCTTTAAGACTAGCAGGTGAAATCCATTACGAATATATGGGACTACAATTTTGAGACATATTTCGCTTATTCAAAAAGAAAGAATCTGACAAATTAATACATTAATTAATAAATAAAAGGGATGTAACACATTTAAGGATGTCTGGATGATTCTCGTGTTCCAAACGATGAAAGTAATTAAAAATTGGAAAATTATTGTATGCCCCCTTATTTCCCCTCATGTTCTCCTTAAAAATTCTACCGTCAGTGCTCCGAACAATTAAATAAACTTCTCAAAAGATACATATGCTATAGAATGAATACATTTTTCGGAGTTCCACAGTGTAATTTCAGGAATATTTTCAACAATACACACACAAACAAAACCAATGCTCAAAATCATAAGAAAAAGGAACCATATATAAAACTATAAAACCACCCTATAATTTTAATCGACTAACTGAATACCCTCAGATACGTCTTGACAGTGTCTCACATATCGGACCATCCTTCCAGTATCTGCATCTTTCTTAATTTTGCAATCGAAATTTGGAGGAGTATGAAAACAAGGCTCAATTGAAATAACTCTCACACACGGAGGGTCCGGAACCATCCCGTCCCTTCGGCTTAACAAAATCCACGGTCTGGTACCAGCGAGACCGTAACTTACATAACCAAATGTAGACCATGCACTTGTAACTAACACGTCAGAGAAGCTCAATAAAATTATCTCAGAGAGTGCTTTTTCATCATGAGAAAAGTTGTCGAGTATTTGGTTCCCTTCATGTGACGGTTGATACACATGGACTTGCTCATCGTTTATGGTAGGATGACGGTAGTACTGAACCATCTTTTTGTAATAATCGTTGGATAAAGATGTGATAAGAACTGATTTTGAGTTGGAGCCAATGTTATTTGAAGAAGGGTTGTTGGCTTGATCAAGATTAACAGTAGGCAATATATTTTCTATATGGGTGCAATTCATGATTTGATCAAATCTATTCTCAGTTGAGATGTTAGACCACATAAAGTCTCTGATTTGAATACCGAACTTTTCTTTGGCCTTGACAAGAGAAGAGTTGTAATGACTCACAGTTATTTCCCATACCGGGTTGCTCGGATGAAAAAGGTATCGACCCAAATGATGGAAAACAGTCTCTTTTGAAGGAAACATAAGATCCAACTCTTCTTTGTACTGTGATAACATGAACAAACCTGGTACAAAATAATTGTCTGATTTTATCAGCATCCAATTGAATTTTCTTAAGGCAAATTGATTATTATCACAAAAGAAGAGCTTATGTAAACCATTCCAAACATATGAAAACTGGAGATGAACATACACAAAAGGCGGTAAAGTTGTGGCTTGAATATCGGGATTCTCACTAATCAAATTGTTCATTAACATGTACCCATAACTTTGATTGGACTCAAACCCGAACGGTTCAAAATCTTTAATAGGGAAATTAGGAGGCAGGATCCAAGAGGAGTCAGGGAACGGCTCACAAAACAAGTCGATTAAATCGACAGAGTGATCAATGAGCATGACCCTATTAGTTAAAAGAGCATAAAGGAAACTAGAGGCTATAGTTAACATTCTATTACCAAGCCCCCCAAATGGGCTCCAAATAACATAGTTGCACTCAAGTTGATCCGTACTATGATTAGACTTGAGTTGCTCGAGTGATTTTTTAAATAGTGTGGTTCCCGGACCGCATTTTCTATGTAGATATTCATATTTCCTTAGCTTGGTGACAAGATAGGAAGATAATATGTGATCTGATTGTTTGCGGTATAAGAAGGTTTGGTATCGGCTTAGACAAGATTGCTCATCAAAATCACGGGAGAGAAGACCTCCAAGAAATTTGTCGTTCGGCAGAGTTGCGGTTGCAGTGATTCTAGAGGAATCTACATTTAGGTTGGTAAAGAGTGAAATTAGAGATAAATTGAGTATAATGCGAAATGTCAGCTATATGTACTATTATTATCCCCAAATTTGCAACTTAAAAATTTAACTTTGTAATTAGAGTTAGCATCTAATCGTTATACTAATTAATTAATTAATTACATTCAACTTTAATATTATGAACCAAAACTAAAATAAAATACAATTTTCTTGTTTATTTAATTTTGGCAAAATCATCTAAATTGAAAAAAACAGTCAATAATATTAGCATCTAGTTTAGGGATAATTTCAAGAGATGAAATAGTACTCATCGAATGTACCCAACATTTATGTTCTTAGATTATTAGAATCCCAAAAATTTTGCATACAAAAACTTCATGTTTTTTTTGTTTAATAGAAGAATGCTCAAAATCATGCTTTGTCAATTAAACTCCAGGTTATGTATCTTTCATATCTTCTCAAATCTCAAATGCATTGAACAAATTGACCAAGGGCCTTTAGGGTACATAGACCTAATTAAAAGAAGATTGGAATATCAAATATACCTTCTACGACACCATTATCATCCAAATGTGAACCCCTCCATGTAGCCCGATCATTTTCAAAAAAGATGACGAGGAATGTCAGACCAAATAACGTAGCAATCAATAGCGCAACCGGCCGCCTCTCCACCACCAAACGCCATGTTTCCTTCATCTCTCAAGCCCTTTGAAATTTTGTCAAGGAAGATGGGTTCAACATGTTGAGCATGATGGCCCGAGCAAAATAATGCCATGCATGAATAATTGTTTATGTTATATTTGTGGAAAGTGCATCAGGTATGAAAGGCAAGAAACCATATTTAAAGCATATAATAGTGCTCCCAATTTGCTCCCATTACTTGTTAGGTCAACATTTTTGAGCCGCTCTCTTACATTACATCTCTGCTATTTTTTTTAATCTTTCATCATATTAATATATGAGAAATTCTACAGTACTCTGTTTTTTACATAAATAGTTAATCGGACGGTCCAGATTACGTGGAGAGTGGAGCACTATTGATAATTATTTTAGGAAACGTATATAAACGGGCCCAACTTATATTCAAAATAAGTGAATTCTGTTTATTAGTGATAAACGGTGAATTGGGGGACGATGGGATATGGATATAAACCCCATTATTTTAGTACGAAGAAGGGTAAAACTGTAATTTTCCGCAGCCACTCTTTCCAGCCCCTGTTCTCCCCCTCCGCTCCTTCTCACTACTTCGCAGAGAGACGGCCTCTCTCTCTCTCTCTGGAAGCGAAGCAAGGTGATTTCTCTCATATTTCGAATCTCGCTATTATTCTTCGTTTTATCGTCCAATTTCTTGTCTCGAGTCGATTCGGTGAGGTTCCAACATTCTCGCGTTTTGAGCAGCAGTAGCTCGCATCTGACACGGGATTCTGATTCAGCCAGACATTACAGCACATCGCTTACTGTTCGTTCCTCTTCCTCTCATTTGTGGTATTTCTTTGCTTATTTTTCTGTTGGATTTATCTTATTTTGACTAGTAATTGTTTGATTATATCATTTTTCACTGTTTGAATCATTCTTTTCTGTTTGATCATAATTGGTTTGTATAAATTAAATATTTTAATTAAATTGTAAAGAAAGAGATGGTATCAATCCATTGCAGCTTATCTGGGTTTAAAATAATGGTAGTGAATGATCATAATTGGTTTGTGAATTTATGAGTTTGTCCACAATAATGCTAGTCAAATATAATTCAATTCCATTGATTTTATGTCGAAAACCCTGGTTTAAATATTTATTGGATTTACAGGTCCCCATCATTTTGGAACCTGCTGATAAACACTGTTCTATTTGCACTTAATTGAAGGAAAATGTGTTGTGATGATTATTAGAAAATAATTTTTGGGCCAATTGAAGTATTGAACTTCAATTTCATAAAAGATGAGTGCTTTGGAGCACAAGAAAAATGTACAATGACTCAATACGAAGAGGAGTTGATTGAGAGGCTGAATTTGAGAGAATGCCGTTGTTTAGTTTATTTTATTTTTAGTTGTTTGGTAGGATAGTTGATATGTACGTTATTTGACAGAATGATAGATTTAGTTTCATTATTTTTTGATAACTGTATAGATTTGGGGGTGTTTTTTTAAGAAGAATTTTATTCAACTATTATTATTTTGGTTGTTGAGTGAAGAGATTGGGTGACAATATGTTTTTAAGGTCATAGTATATCTTTTTGAGTTTTATTATACTATTTTTGATGTTGATATAGTTTTCTAGATATTAATAAATACTTTTTATCCAAATTCAGTCATATAATATACCATTTTCAGAGTAAATATTTCATTTTATTGTCAATATGTCCTTTTTAAACAAATATGATATTGATTCTTTCTAATACAAAATTTTAATGTCAATGCATAATTTTAATGCTCATTTCAGTTATTGAACAAAATATGATATTTGCGCCAATATTCTATTTTGGTGCATGTCAATACACCACTATATAAATTAGTTGTTCAATTATTTTTAGTATTTTATGATTACTGAATATAATTTTTGATGTTAAGTAAATACTATTTTTTAGATCTTGTGTCTAAATATTTTTTGGATGTTAAAATAAAAAAATTTGGATGACATATGAGTATTAACTTATATTTTTCTTTTTTAAGTTCTAATATATTATTTTATAGTGTCAATATAATTTCTAATACAGATGCAGAACATAACCTATCTTTAAGCAGTTCAAATTGAATCATGGTGAGTCATGTAATGTAATAAATACTTTAAAATTCAATATTAATTAAACTGCAGGCTACTAGGTACAACCTAGGGTCTATTCTAAAATATATATATATATATAATTGGGACTAATTTTGTCTAAAATTAAACTGCAGTCGTACTCAAATTTGGACTAATTTTGTCTAAAATTTCTCTCTCTTTCTAATCTAGGGTTTTGGATTATTTTTTCAAAATGGCACTGTTCACGGAAATAATTAAACAGTTAGCACTCGTTTGAAAAAAAAATTGGAAACTAGCACTTCCGCCATCACTGTTGGCGGAACCAAAGTTGGTTTCGCCATCAGCGATGGCGGAACCAATTATACCCCTGTTTGACGCCCTAAAACCCCATTAATTAGCTAATTAACTGGTTCCGCCATCACCGATGAAAGAACCAGTGCCAGAGATTTTTCGAACAATTTTCCTATGCGAGAAGTTACTGACATTGGTTCCGCCATCATCGATGGCGGAACCAATGTGGCATTTTCGCAATTAACACTAGGGTTCAGTAGTTTTTTAGCAAAAAAAAAAATAAAAAAAAAAGAAAAACACTGGTTCCGCCATCACTATTGGCGGAACCAGTGTTAAACGCGGCTGCTCGTTAAAAAAAAATGATTTCAACCGGTGTTAAAAACTGCGGAACCCGTATTGGGCGATTTTTGTGGCGATTTTTAGGGCGATTTCAGTAGAATAAGTCGGATTTTGACAAATCGAAAGAAGGGAAAGAAGGAATTAGGAAGAAAAAGAAGAATAAGGTATGATATTATTTGATTTTGAGTTATGATTTGGGATTTTTTCTTGATTGATTAGAACGAAAATTGGGTTGAAATTAGTTTCAATTGAGTGAAATTAGTATGAATTGAACGAAATTTACGTGATTGATTTTAGTGGATAAAAAATTTCTTTTTTTGATTTTTAGGTATGATTTGGGATTTTTTTTAATTGATTAGAACGAAAATTGGGTTGAAATTAGTTTCAATTGAGTGAAATTAGTATGAATTGAACGAAATTAGTAGTACGTGATTGATTTTAGTGGATGAAAAATTACTTTTCTTGATTTTTAGTTATGATTTAAAAATTTTTCTTGATTGATTAGAACGAAAATTGGGTTGAAAATTGCGATAATGAAAATGACTCGGAATTTAGGGTTTAGTTGTTTAGAGAAGAAGGGGGTTTATTTATTTATTTATTTATAAAGATGGTAAGAAGTCGAGGCGGATCTAGTAGCCAGGGCGGCCGGGATAAGGGAAAGATGCCTATGGTCGAAGAAGAACCTTCGCGATATCCTCCGCTGAATGAATTTCAGGACGAACACAGGACGAGATGCTTCAAATAACCCGGACAATGAGACGGCTATTTCACAGAGAAGTTTTCGATACAGGCAGTATGGATCCTGGCAGCATGAACTTGATGTATTGTATTTTAAATTTTCTTCTAAATATGTATTTATTTATTTATGGAAAAAATTTATTTATATTTTGTGGTATTACAGGTGAGATGGGATGATCGGTTCGAGCCTTTTTTCATACATGCGTCATTGTTACAAGCGAACCGGATCGGTCATATACCGATCAACGGTCTACTGATAACCGTCATGCAGGAACGGTGGAGAAAAGAGACGCATACATTCCATATGCCTCACGGCGAAATGACAATAACCTTGGAGGATGTTTTGTGCATAATGGGGATGCGGGTGGATGGTCAGCCCCTGTGCAAAAATAATTTGGTTATTGACTGGGCGGATAAAGCCGAAAAGCTACTCGGGAAAAGACCCCCGTAAGAGATGTTTAGAGGAACCGAGAAGAAGAGGAGTAAAATTTTGGTGAGAAAGAAATGGTTCAACGCGAATTTCAATGATTTGGGTGAATGTGAACCGGATGAACGGATCGAGCAATACTGCAAGGCTTATATGCTTGCATTTTTCATGGACGTATTGTTTACGGATCCGAACGGAGATTGTTATTCGCTCATGCCCTTGCTACTTCTGGAGAACATGCAAGAATTGGACAAATGGTCGTTTGGGAGTGGGGTCCTTGCATACCTCTACAGAGAGTTGTGCAAGAGTGTAGACGTCGGCCGAAAAAATATGGGAGAATGTGTTCTCTTATTACAACTGTGGGTATGGTAACATTTCTCGACCGGACGATCGACTGTTTCGTTAGCGGTAGATAGGCTGACAACGAATGCTAATTTTCCAGACCGCAACGATACGGTCGGCATGTTGTGGGCGAACTTGACGCAGAAAGATTTCAAAAAGCCGGAGACAAACCTGTGAGCGAATCGCGATATGCTCGACAGTCAGCCACCCACTGACGTGTTTTGGACACCGTACGAGATATAGCGCGAGAGATTACCGCCTATTTGTAATCATGAACGAGGTATGTCCCGACTCCGCCAACCCCTAATATATTTTTGGATCGTCGAGCGTTATCGCCCCGATAGGGTTAGACGACAGTTCGGATTTCGGCAGGTAATACCCCCGGAAATAACTGAGGCCGAAAAAAAGTACGACAAAGAATTGCATAAAAAACTAAACGGTCGGGGTGATAATTGGCCTAGGGTTCATGAAATCCCGCTTCAAAATTGGAGAAATAGATTAGATGATGCTGAACCGGAAGTTACGGAGCCGTTTAATCCGAACGATGTTGAACGTATGAGATGGTATTGGCGGAATTCTGACCCGTTGGTGCAGACAACCATTCCGCACGGATCAAGCGTATACCGACCTATGGTTCCCGACAAAAGATTAGCCGTAAGTTTTCCAATTTAATTCTATTATTTTTCAAATTAATTTTGCGTACTTATTTTATTAATTTTATTATTTAGGGCAAAAACATCGATGGAGGGAGCTCGCATCAGATTCAGACTGCTCAGAGAGTACGGTGCGAGCATGCGGAAGGAAGTCAAGGACGGTATACGCAAATGGTTAATCTGTAGTAAAATGAAAACGATGCAGCTTAATGAGTATCCCGGCGATGAAGAGTGGGATAATCTGGACCAACCAACGGGGGAGGAAGATAGGGGAGGAGAGGCAGAAGAAGAGGAAGGCGTCACTCAGGTCCCTCAGATTCGGGCGCAGACTCGACCCGTGCGGAAGAGAGGACGAGGAAGCGGCAGTAGTACTCGGCCTGGATGGCGTTAGAGTTTATGGCTATGTGCATTTTTTTTTGAACCTTAAGTTTGGTTTATGTTACTTAGACTATTTGTGTTATTTGTGTTATATTTTTTTTTTTGGTTTGAATTAGGTTTGAATTAAACAATACTTTAACTGAATTAGCAAAGAAGAAAATAAATTGATTAACGAAATAAATTTCTAATTAATAATTTAACAAAATAAATCCCTAATTAACAAAATTAACATAATAAATTGAGTCACAGACTCACAATTTACACTTCAGCAGTTCAGCTTCACACTTCAGTACTTCACGGTTCATTGTAACGGTCTCCACCAAATTGCGTGCACCTTCTTTTTGTGTGGCCTGGTAATTTGCAAACGCTGCAATTCTTTGTACGCCTCTCTTTGTGCATTGTGTCCATGCTGTTATGGATTCGCACCTCAGGCCTTCTCCCACGCTTCATCCGACCGTGTGCATTTTTCCTTATAAGTTTATCACCAGGAAACAACTTGAAATTACAAACTTCCTCGCGTTTCCTCCATTGTGATCTTTCTCTTACAGGATAGAAACTATTTTCGTACGAACGTTTCAGATATTCAATGCTATAACATGGATGAATAAAAGGCTCGTGCGATATACCTCTGTGAATGCAGACTGCTATGATGTGCGAACACGGTATATATCATAGGTTTCTGGCACTCGCATTGACCTTCGATGATATTTACTCCCCAAGTTTTTCTCGGAATTCCTATACCGCTCCTCGAACGTCGAGCTTGTGTGACCACCTGGTAATTACCTTGGTCTAAATTGAACAAAGTGACGGTATGTGTACGTGCCTTAGTGTGTCTACGTTCCAATGTTTCCATCACTTTATCCGTCCTCTTATTTTCGCTAAACTCAGCAGCCGCCCGATATCTCACGTGATAACTATTTAGCTTGTAAAATGTCGCCTCCACAATTGCCGTAACAGGCAGCTTTCTTATACCTTTGAAAACATAATTCATAACTTCGGCATTATTGCTAGTTGATATGCCCCACCGACGACCCCCTGTATCGTACGAAATCGCCCAATTTGTTCTATTTCCATTGTTTACCTCGTCTAACCACACGGTCCCCGCTGCACATTTTCCTGCCATTTTATCCCAAATCTTACCGAATTTATATTTATTGTGCGGGCAGACTAATTTTTGAACCATGTGACCAACTGTTTTGTCTGCTACTCCGCTGCTGAAATTTGCCCTAAGAAGCCGCATGCAGTAACGATGATAACCGTAAGGTGGCTGCCATCTCTCGCCTCTCATTACACTAAGTATGCCAGCATGTCTATCGGAAATAATACAGTAACTATTATTTCCGATAGCATTACGCAAACATTCAAAGAACCATCCCCATGTTTCATTCTTCTCGCTCTCAACCAAAGCAAAAGCTAAAGGAAATAACTGGTCATTTGTGTCGGAAGCAATCGCCGTCAGTAATGTTCCTTTGTACTTTCTGGTTAGAAATGTTCCATCTATTGTTATGACAGGTTTGAAGAACTGAAAACCGTGGAGTGATGACCCAAATGCCCAAAAAAAATCCTTTGAACTCCAACTCGCCTTCACTGTTGGGAGCATCAGTTTTAAATTGATACAGAGTCCCAGGATTTGTTGATAGTATTGCCGCCATCAGTTTAGGGAGCAAATTATAAGCCTCCCTCCAACCCCCAAATAGGAATCGGAACGCGTGTTGCTTTGCGTGCCAAGCCTTCCAATACGATATGGTATATCCCACTTTCAATTTAACGGCTTCTATTATTATTATGGGTTTAACACATAAATCCGCTCTAACCATATCTATAATTAGCCCCCCAACAACCGCACTTGTTAATTGCTTGTGATCTTTTCTAGGTGTTTGATTAATACATACGTGTGGTTGTTTGAATGTTTTAATCTCCCATAAATTATTTCTAGGATTAATCGAAGCGTGTAACCTCCAGCTACATTCTCTACTACCGTTCTCTTTAAGCTTGCAGACCACAATATATCTCATTTTATTTGAGTTTGTTATTACTATTTCTCGGTGATTCTTGACACTGTATGCTCTTATGACCGATTGCAATTCTGATTTTGTTTCAAATGTACGTCCCTTGTACAAGATTTTATCATCGTTTTCACTCAAATTCATACCCGATATTACATCATTTTTTGCATATTCCCACATTGAACTATCTTCGAACTCCGCCGCCGGCGCATTGCCGAAAGTCCCCGCACTAACCATCTCACCCTCTTCCGTATATATAAATCCCGTCTGATGGTTCACTGTCTCCCTTTCTTCTTCACCATCTCCATAAATTTCTTCCTCGTCTTCTGACCCCATTTGTGGTTCGTCATCTAATTCATTTTCATCATTATCTATTTCTGGATCTACAGTATTGCTCACACGTGCCAAATCAAATGTCGCACAGAGGTCTTCAACCTCATTTTCGCGATATACTTCATTCAGTACGGGTTCTACTATCTCATTCTCGGATGCATCTGCAATTACATTTGATTTACTATTAGTTCCTATATGAGATTCTTTACTTTGGACGCGATCAACATATATTTCTAATTCCTCGAACCCAACATTTATGACGCGCTCCGCAAAATTATACAATTGTTCATCATTCATAATTTTTATTGACCTATAATGCCAAACGCCTTTCTTAAGGGATGGAAGCCGACCTCGGATTAAAAGAATATCATTGTACGACCAACCGAGATTCGTATAAATTTCGTCACACAGTTTGGCGTAATCTCTATTTCCAATTGTATTTTCTGGAATATAAGCCGGTTCATCCGATGTAACGGCATCCGTTCATCGGTTCGATAACAACAACACCATTGTAATATACAAAAATTGGGGAGTTATGTGCCATTTTCTTCTTCCTAATTGTAATATAATTTCAATAACTTAACAACAAATCTATAATAAAATAAATTAATTATTTAAAAAGCCAAAATGAAACTATAATAGAATACCTATAATTTTCTTCGTTTTCTTCAACTTGCTTCCATTTTTTCCATAATTTATCTCTATTTATTTCACTCAAAATCACCTAAAAAATCGTCAGATCTCTTTTTTTTCTTTGATTTCGCGTTAATTCAGAATGAGGGAGTGAGAGAGAAAGAACCGTCATTTTTTTTGTAGGGGTCCAATAATTGAGCTGGTTCCGCCATCGGTGATGGCGGAACCAACGTCAGTAGCTTCTCGCCCCTTAAAATTTTCGGAAAAATACGGACCGGGTTCCGCCATCGGTGATGGCGGAACCAAGTGTTATTCTTTTTTTTTTTTTTTTTTTTTGCTAAAAAACTGCTGAACCCTAGCGTTAATTGCGAAAATGCCACATTGGTTCCGCCA
>JAJHPC010000008.1:6679512-6747090 GCA_024447665.1 Juncus inflexus | reverse complement strand
TTTCGGAAAAATCACGGCACTTGGTTCCGCCATCGGTGATGGCGGAACCAAAGTGTTATTCTTTTTTTTTTTTTTTTTTTTTTTTTTTGCTAAAAAACTGCCGAACCCTAGCGTTAATTGCGAAAATGCCACATTGGTTCCGCCATCAGTGATGGCGGAACCAATGTCAGTAACTTCTCGCGCAGGAAAATTGTTCGGAAAATCTCTGGCACTGGTTCCGCTATCGGTGATGGCGAAACCAGTTAATTAGCTAATTAATGGGGTTTTAGGGCGCCAAACAGGGTATAATTGGTTCCGCCATCGCTGATGGCGGAACCAACTTTGGTTCCGCCAACAATGATGGCGGAAATGCTAGTTTCCAAATTTTTTGCAAACGAGTGCTAACTGTTTAATTATTTCCGTGAACAGTGCCATTTTGAAAAAAAAATCGGTTTTGTGCACGTTATTCGATGTTGATGGCATTTATGGTGTCCTCTTATTTTCACACAAAAGCAGGTCATCATGACATCATAGGCAGGGCCGGCTTCAGGATTTCCGGGCGCTAAGGCCAATTTTCAAAATGACCCCTAAAAATTTTCAAATCTCAAAAAACACCATAACTCAAAAATATTCAAATATAATATTCAAAAACATTTCTTCACTTTCACTAAATCAAAATACAAAGAAAGACATTTTAATACTAAATTTAACTACTACATCTCGATCATTATCGCCCAAATATTATCGTTCTCAAATTTTCCAAAGAGATTTTTTTTAATAATAATTAACATGAAATTAATAAAACAAATAAAAATTAAAGCTTGAAAAAGGTAATTACAATTACAAAAGTCTAACAATTCTAGAAATTAATGATCCTAAATTCCTACCATAAATTTCTAACAAATCAACATAATAATCCTTATTATAAAAAAAATAACCATAATTTTTAAGAAAATCGGTTGAAGAAACCTAATTTAGCAATCAAATTTGAAACAATAATAATTAACCTCTAAATCAACATAATAATTCTTATAATTAAAAAAAATAACCATAATTTTTAACAAAATCAATTGAAAAAACCTGATTTTGAAATAAAACTTGACACAATAATAATTAACCCGTAAATCAACATAATATTCCTTATAATAAAAAAAAAAACTAACCATAATTTTTAACAAAATCAATTCAAAAAACCTATTTAGAAATAAAACTTGACACAATAATAATTAACCTCTGAATCAACATAATGCTCCTTATAATAATAAAAAAAAAACCTAACCATAACTTTTAACAAAATCAATTCAAAAAAATTAATCTAGTAATAAAACTTGAAATAATAATTAAACTTCAAGACTCTAATTTTCAGAGATGAGAAATTAAATATTAAAAAAAAAAATTTGAAGAGGGAGACTTCAAGATGAAGAAGAGAAGAGAAGAAGGAGATGGATCTTGGGGAGGAGAGGGGGACAAAATTCAGAGAACTGACTGACGGCGGACTGAACCGGCTATCATCGACTCGTAGTCAGAGAAGAGAGAAGGAGAAGAGAAAGAGGAGAACATCGGAGGAGCAGAGAGTGAGGAGAAGAGAAAGATGTGAACTGTGATCGGGCTTTGGGCTGGGCTTTTTAGTATAATCAAATTAACTAAAAAATTATATATAAGATATATATAGTATTTTCTATATATAACTGGTCCCTATATTTTTCAGGTCTAGGCCCGGACCTTGTGAGCCTTTAGTTCGGCCCGGACCTGATCATAGAAAGTACAAATACAAAAAAATATGACATTATAAGGAGGTAAATACAAAAATCATGACATCATAAGAAATATAATTATAAAAATCATGATATCATAGGGTCAAATGATGATATATATGACGTTTTTGTGGAAAAATGAAAGGCAAGCTATAGTTTTTCTTCAATATTTTATGCATATTCGCATTTAGATGTTTTGAAAATTTACAGCTTTGACCCAATTATTGAGTTTCTATACGTGAATTTACGCTAAAACAACAATTTAAGCGGTTCTAATCAAATGTTTCATTCATTTTAGGTTGGACGACTAGCTATACTTCAGTCTATTGCTTTTCATAGAACTAATATAATTTTGTCTATAGATTACCAAAATTTTAACTCATTTCTCCTGTTTTCAGTTCGTGTTTATATGTAAACTTGAATGCAAACTTAACACCTAAAATTGCTGCGAAATATCTTTGTTATTTCATTTGCGGTATGTTATTCTAAATAATGAAACTCCACGAGTCAATTTTACCAATAATAATCATGACATACCTATAGGGAAATCAACATCATATTATATTTTGTTACATTATTTTGTTTTGTAACGGATTATTTTTTTGGAAGACGAACGAAAAAAAATTGTTCATCTTCCGTAAAGAATTCTTCCAAAAATATTGCATCTAATTTTTGCATAAAAGTGCGAACTATACTTTTATGTTTGCGAGACAAAGTTCTAGCACACAAGAAAGGCCGAAGTATAAATATTTGATACAAATTCCACTGTTTAGAAGATCCACTAGAATAATGAATAAGATTTCCACTTATCTGACAATGCAATAATAAAATTTTGTTTCTATGAGGTTGTGCTATTCATTTTACTTATGTTGCTAATGTTTCTTTCTTTTTTTTTTCCTTGTTGGAGGGTTTCTTACTTTGCAATGGTTTCAAGTTTAGTCAAGTGTTATAGTGGTGTATAATAGACCATATAGGTTATAGAATCTATATTGAAATTCTTAATTAATATCAACATTTGTTAAAAAGGTAAATTGATACTAAAAAGATATATCAATTGCTTGTTGAGTGGTTCTTTAATGTGATTGTTTGTTATTAAGGGAACATTATTTGTTAGCTCGGCGGGTCATAGCATTTTACTTTAAGCATGTGGATGTTAATTTATTCTGCCCAATTATTTCTCCAGTTGGTCAAACTGCATGTATCATTTGTATCATTTTAATAATCCTTTCTCCTACAAAGTCAGTCACGGAATCTTTTCTGCATTTGGTCAAACTGCATATATAGTTGGCTTTCATTAAAAAACATTTCATCACGGAATTTTTTCTCAACTAATTTCTTTTGCTGAAAAATCCAAACTATCGTCAGTCATCAACAAAGTCAACTTTAAGAGGGCTTTTGACACGGTTAATTGGATCTTCATGACAAACGTCTTCACAGCTAGAGGTTTTCCAGAAAAATGGACCACTTGAATCGCAAATCTCTTTAAATCCTCTTTCTCCTTCCTCAAGATGAACGGGTTAGAAAGCCATCCGTTCTATCATGCAAGGAGAGTGCGTCAAGATGATCCTTATCACCACTTCTCTTTAACCTTGTAGTGGATGTTCTTAAAAAAGTGCTATCTAATGTATCCTCTCTCATGACTCCTAGTTTTATTGTCGACCCGCAAATGCTACAATTTGCCGATGATACAATCTTCTTTGCAGAAGCTACTCTGAATAACCTCAAAATTTTAGTCCACCTCATTGACCATATTTGGCGACATGAGTGGACTAAAAATTAACAAGGCAAAAAGTTCGTTTACTCCCCTTGGAGTGCCATTGCAATATCATGACCCGCTCTCCCTTATCCTTAGATGTGACAAACAAGACTTGCCAATGAAGCACCTTGGTCTACCCTTAACGGTTAAACCACCCAAGAAAGAACTCCTATTACCGCTCTTGTAAAAAGTTCAGAAACAATTATCGGGATGGAAGGGCCGTTTACTATCCTACGGAGGTCGGCTCACGCTTATCCAAATTCGCTTATTGAACAATTTGAACGAATAGCTAGATCTTTTCTTTGGTATGGTGACCAAAAGTGCTATGGAGGTCATTGCTTGGTTTCTTGGAACAAAGTGTGCATGCGGAAGAGCTTAGGGGGTCTAGGGATCTTGGACATAAGAAGGCAAAATGACGCTATGTTATTAAAATGGTTATGGCACGAGAGAACGAAGCCTACAAGTCCTTGGAGTAAGATTCTCCTCTCTCTCTATAACTTCTCTTCCATTTCTCTAGATCACAACCCATCATCCCCTCATCTTTTCTTCTTCCTAAAAAATCTTGTTGAACTGCTACCCATTTTTAAGATTTCAAACCGATCCAAAATTGGTGGCGGTACCAACAGATCCTTCTGGATGGATAATTGGCTAGGAGAGCTCTCTTTAGAGTCTCAATTCCCGTTTGTCTTTCAAGACGCGAATAATAAAGAGGAATCCGTCAATACCGTCCTTGACTCTTAGTGGAACCTCACACTCCTTTGCAATTCCTCCAACTTATCGCTGGCGGAGCAAGCACAACAACTAAGACTAGCCGTGCAAACCATTGTCCTATCTCAAGAGTTTGACAAAATTGTATGGAGATGGACATAAGAGGGTATCTTCTCGACCAAATCTTATTATAATTTCTTTTTTAAAGGAAACATTCAGTCATTATGGAATAAGAAACTTTTTTTTAGGGTGGTAAGCAAATTGTTTGTTGCAGTTCATTAAACAAATAAAATTTCATTACAACCTTCAGAAAATAAAAAAAATAAAAAGAAAAGAAAAATAGATAGATTCAGGCCAATTTCCGCCATTATCAACTTCTCCAATGCCGCACCAACAAGGAAGAGAAGAAGATCGCCATTGCTTGCAATCTCGTCCAGAGAGAACCATCAAGATAGCACTCGGCCATCACCACAAAGGCGGTGCCACACAAATTGCTATAAGTAGAGAGTCGGCACCATAATAGATCAACAAAAATGACTACCATATGGGACCAGTTCCCACGATAGTGGCACAGAGAAAGACCAAACCAAGAGAGGAGCTGTCGTTCTAGGGTTTCAAACCGGTATGAGACAGAGAGTAGATGCAGTTATTGGGTTTCGGCACCATTTCTCAGATCCACAAGAGAGAGAGAGAGAGAGAGAGAGAGAGAGAGAGAGAGAGAGAGGAGCTGCCATTGTAGGATTTTGTACCATAATTGTCTGCAGCCGGAAGCAAGGTTTTCTTCTCCCCTTTATGAAGCCTGAGAGAGAGAGAGAGAGAGAGAGAGAGAGAGGACCGACGAGAGGAAGAGCCGCCATTGTAGGGTTTCGTACCGTAATTGGCTGTAGCCGGAAGCAAGGTTTTCTTCTCCTATTTACGAAGCTTGAGAGAGAGAGAGAGAGAGAGAGAGAGAGAGAGAGAGGAGGGGGTTTAGGTCGACGAGAGGAAGAGCCGCCATCAGAAATAGTTTGTGGGCCCTTAGGGTTTCGGCCGCATCCAGATCCGAAAGAGAAGAAATGACCAAACCTAGCTGAGAGCGGTGAGAAGAACTAAAGAGAACAGAGAAAAGAAATCGTGAAGAGAGGATGACCGTCATCAGAGGTGGAGAGTGGGGCATCCTGCTTTTTAGTCCAGATTCAGATCTGATAGAGGAGAGAGAGCGAGAGGAGAACGGGAGAGAGAGGTAGCCTTTGACAGGAAAGAGGAGAGAGCATCCTGCCAGCGGCGGTGCTTGGGTGGGAGGTGAACGCCGTTGGCCCGTTCATTCCTAGATTTGACTGGAAAATCCCCATTTTTCTCCTAGAAAGGTGGAGCAGAGGAGATGAGGAGAGAGATGAAGTTCACCGGAGATGCGGGGTCCCGAGGGAGAGGTGCCGCCACTAGGGTTTGCCTCCCCTAAAGAGTTTCAAATTGCCTGTTTTTTCTTTAAGCAACAAACTAGCCTTGACTCTTAAAGTCCCCATGTGCATGTTTCATTTCCGGAATAAGAAACTTTGGAAAATTAAAAGTCCGACGAAGGTGAAATTTTTTCTGTGGCATCTTTCATTAGATAGACTACCAACACAATGTAATCTTATGAGGAAAAGGTGGTCTTGCATCAACTCATGTACCATGTGTACTATAGGAGAGATTGAAACTTCTCTACACCTCTTCGTCGACTGCCCATTCGTTCGCAAATCTAGAGTCGCTATGGCACAAACTCTATCATTTCTGACAATTCTCCCATTGCTTTCTGGAATCGTGTGCGAAACAACCATGACTCTTTAGCTAAAGCTAAGGAATGGGACACGCTATGGGCCTCTACCTGCTGGAGCATCTGGAAACAACGCAATCACTGTATTTTCAATACAAAAGGGCGCCATCAGAGGTCATAGAACGGTTGGCTAAATACGATGCATTCATCTAGTTCATGCTAGCTTGACTCTTCTTACCACGACATCTTCCTGCCTTAATTAGAAATTACTCTTGTTCTCTCTTTTTATTTCTTTTTCTCTGTCTAAGGAGCTGTTTGTATAAATTTCTTCTTCTGGCGGTCTAAAACCGCCTATTGTAATTTAATGTAAAATATCTTCCTACTGAGATTTAAAAAAAACAATCGTTTCTTCTCAAATCTCAATATCTTCCTCGAATTTTTAATATAGTAAAAACAGACAGATATCTAGAAAAGCTAATCATACACTTTAACACCTTTCTCATAATCCTCACACTGTCTCACATGCCGGATGATTTTCCCTGTATCAGCCTTGCTTCCAGTCTTGCAATCAAAGTTCGGAGGGCCGTGGAAACACCCATCAATGGTCACAGCTCGGCGGCATGGAGGATCCGGAATCTTCGTATTTTTTGAACTTATCAAAAACCAAGGCTTTATACCTAACAACACATCATATAAATAAAAAAATTTTAAAGTTTCAGTCAAATTATTTTACAAAACCATCTAATAATTAAAGAATCATCTCAGTTGATCTCTGTTTTGCTTTGATAATGTAAGTGGATCGTGGTAAATCTAATTTTTACACGCATTTTTGCACTTTTAGGGTCCGTTTCTTTGGGAGGAATTTTCTTCCTTTGTAAATATCCCTTTGTTTATGAAGTTTCTTGGATGCATAAAAAAAAAGTTAATTTTTCAGAATGCTCTTTTTATTATTGGAATAATAGTACTGTTGCTTTTCAATTGCGTTCGCCAAAATAGTATTTTCATAATTTGAACGGAACATCCAACAAAAACGCCATCAGATTTGATAGGTAAATAAATGCCGAAAGAGATGACACTCTTTTGCAAAAGCATCATTATTGTTAGCATTTCCTCCAGCGCCAAAAGTGATGGTGTTTTTGCTGAATCATGATTTTGTGTGTTTGTTTTGAATTATGAAAATACTATTTCTACAAAAATAGAAAAATTAGGAACACCTCAATTGGATAAAGAACTCAAAGAAAAGTCACCTGCCAAACTATAACTGACATAACCGAATGTAGATCCAGCTGTAGTTACCAATACATCAGAAAAACTCAACAACCAAATCTCAGCCATAGCCTTTTGATTGTGAAATTCCTTCTCTGTTTGTTGCTTTTCTTCATGAGTTGGTTGATACACACTAATTATCTCCCCAGTACTAGTCTGGTGTGTATAGTACAAATCCTTCAATTTTTCATAGATTTCTCCATATAAAGAAGCAACAAGAACCGCTCTTGATGTTGCATTTCTTGAAATACGAATTGGAATTCCATGTGATTCATTGAGGTTTGTATTAGGTAAAATCAGTTCTTGTGCTGTGCACGCTACGATTTGTTGATACAAGTTGTCTACTGAAATTGGAGCCCAGTATTTAAAAATTCTAGCTTGAATACCAATTCTTTCCTTTGCTTTGGCCATGTAAGAGTTGTGGTACCGCATGATCATTCCCCATACAGAGTTGCTCGGATGGAGTAGGTACCGTCCAAGATGGTGAAATACCGTCTCTTTTAAAGGAAACATGCGAGCTAATTCCTCTTGGTACTTTGGGATGATAAACAATCCAGGGAGAATGTAAAGGTCTGATTTTAACAACACCCAATTAATTTTGTCAATTACTTCAAGGTCATCTTGACAAAAGAATCGAGTGTGCAAATCATGATCGAAATAATAATACTTCAAGTGTATATACACAAAAGGAGGTAGAGAGACCGATGGAGCCTTAGGATCATCATTGATCAACTTATGTGCAAGCATGTATCCATAACTATTTTTCGAGTTGAGATTATAACCTTCTAAATCTTTTATTGGGAAATCAGAAGGCAAGTACCAAGTGGATCCAGGAAATGGCTCGCATAATAAATCTGTCATGTCAGATGCTCGTTCAATCAACATGACACGATTTGTTAACAAAGCATATAAAAATGTTGATGCGAGTGTTAACATTCTGTTTCCTACACCCTCAAACGGGCTCCAAAGCACATAATTGCATTCTAATTGGTTGCAACTGTGATTGGTTTTGAGTTGTTCAATGGACTTTTGGAAAAGTGGGGTATTTGGGGCGCATTTTTTGTGAAGAGATTCATAGTTTCTTAATTTGGATATTAAATATGAGGAGAGGATATGAGGTGAGGCTTTGCGGTACATCATGGATTGGTACCGGCTTAGACAAGATTCGTCATCAAAATCAGGGGAGAGTAAGCCATTAAGAAGTCTATCATTCGGTATTGAAGCACTTGCTGTTGATTCAGTTGAACCTACATTCATATATAAAATATAAATAGTAGAATTATGCAAAATAAAAAAGAAAATAATCACTGAAATCAGAGTAATTCTTACCTCAAAAGGAAAAGAAAAATCCACATTCATATATAAAATATAATAGTACAGTTACGGAAACTAAAAAAGAAAATAGTTATTGAAATCGGACTAATTTTTATCTCAAAAAGGAAAAAAAATCAATGTAATACAGAAAATTAGCTTTCTTATTGAATCCTAGAAGCACACTGTGGCTGGTTTTGAAGTGATAGTGGTAATGGCTAACAGCCTTTTCGATAAAGTTCATTATATTTGAACCAAAAGGTTGCGGTCGCAAAGTGGTGGCATAATCTAGTGGTAAAGTATATATTGCTTGAGATATAAGAGATAGTGTATTCAAATATTATTTGTATATGTATCAATTGTGCAATTTTTCTTTCTTAAAAAATAATCCTCACTTGAAAAATTAAAAAAAGAAGTTGTGAGTCCAAGTCCTCATGCAACAATTATTGGTCTTAATAAGTTTAGAAGTGATAGTTATAATATAATATGACTGGCGAACAAGTTTATAATTCCTAATGGAATTTTAGAAAGTTTTGATTTAAATTGCATTCACTAAAAGAAGAATTTGGCTCTCATAATTAGGAGTGTGCATTCTGCTTGGTTCCGTTCAAAGCGAACCGACTAACGACAAATCGAATCAAAACCCAACTGAATTAAGTTCAAACCGAGCTGAACCAAATAAATATGAAATCGATTAGGATGAACCAAAGAAACATAATTCTTTTTTTGTATTCTTTTTATTCATTAGAACCTGAAACCTTATTTTATTACTAGTTATTACTGTTTTCATTTTATCTAAAAGCAACTATAGTAATTTCCACCAATAATCCGTAATAACTGAAATTAAATTCATATATAAACATTATAAAAAACAGTACATTCATATGAAAGCCAGCAAAAAATTTGATCATGAACTACAACAATACATTAAATTTGATGTCAGTACATGGGTATATACCGAATCATCTCAATTCAATGAAATGATAGACATACAGTAATTATTACTTTTTTTTTTCACTTATATCTCCATGAAACAGTTGGAGAGAAACCCAAATTTGAGTCACGGGCGAACATTTAGATCAATATTTAGTATCTGAAAAAAATATAGCCTTTCACTTCACTTATCTGCATTAATTTACCTTATTTTCATCACGTGGTATAGTCCAAAACTGCGCATAACCTCCGTTGAGGACATCACATCACAATGCATGGACAGGCAGCGGAGAAAACAAGATTTTCCCTTAATTAAGCCTTAAAAGCGATTATATGTTTTTTTTTTTAAGAAAAGTATATGTTTTCTTTTAAAAACAATATCTTAGCAAGTACATGTTTTTCTTATAAAAACAACTATTTTTTATCATACATAAAGTATATATTTATATTAAAAAAAAACCCTGCATATATACATATATAAAATATACGCATTTATTGGAGGAAATTGCTGATAGGGGCGCCGTTCTGCAAGATTCTGCTTCATTTAAAAAATATAGACAGATAATTTTAAGAACAAGTAGGGTGAAAGGACTAAATATAATAAAAAAATTATATACTTTAAGCTATGTTGCACGGATAAGAATACGGATATCGTATATGATATAATATACGAAAACCTCGGGATACATGATATGGCAATTTTATATACTATTTTATTATTTTGTTACTTATATTTTATATAATTAATTATTTTTTATACATTTAGAATCAGATTTTGTTTGGAAGATAGTTTTAATTTATTTTTTACATAAATATCTCAAAGTAAAGTATTTAATTCAGTGAGTGCGGTGTTTTAAGTATATATGTTCTTATGCTAAAGATATCTGATGCGGATACGAAAAGTATATGTGAAGTATTCATTTTTATTTTGAAATAAAATATTATAATACGTCATGTGGCACATCTCATATAGTATCTGATATGATATGATTGATTTTTAAAGTATCCACATAACATAGTATTTAAGAGAAAAAAATATATGGTCAAAAAGATAAATATGATACTCTCTCTTATATATGTGTGTGCGCACGGGAGAGAGTATAATGATGTATATGATGGATTGTGGTTTCTCTAATAAAAAAAGGTTGACAACATGAGATTGGTTGTGGTATTCCTAATCTAAATGATCTAACGCTCATGATTAGAAATATCCTAGTTCTACTATCTAGTCATCAAAATGATCTACCACACATAACGTGGCGTTATAGTGAATTTTCCTATTCAAAATGATTTGAACCTATTAGCGAGTCATCCCCTACACTATTAATCAAACTTAAAAGCTAGTTTGTTCATTAAAATGGATTCATTGTTGTTGTAATTCGTCGACAAGTGATATTTATACCACTATTTCATCTCTTTTACAATTGATTTATCTGCAATTTCGTGTTTATTTTAGTACATTTAGCATACTTCCGGCATAAACCCGTAGGCGGGAATTAAAACTCAAATGGAGCAAATATAGAAACTTATCGAATTCAACTGACATCTGTTCGGTATTCGGTCATATCTATGATATGAAAATGGAAATGAGGTGCTGACTTAAAGATATGGAAGTTAGAACGAACATATATATACAAATCTTTACATATTTCATTTATTTGTATATTTCAGAAAATAATGATCCTTAAGTATGAAGTTGAGAATATTCATTAGCACTTCCTAAATTTCATATGTAACACTTATTTTTCTTTGAAAAAAGATTGTTATGTATACAACCGTAATATGTTGAAATCAATGTATCAGTTAGTTTTTTAAAAACATGTATCATATTTGTTGATCTCATTATGTATCTTAATTATTTTCTTCTTTCTTTACTTTCTCACATTTATTAGGTAATGTCGTCAAACTTCCTAACGGTTGTTGCCATGTTGATATTGCAAATGAAATTAGAATGTTGTAAATTTAACTAAAACTCTCAAGAAAGAGACCAATAAGGTACATGATTTTTGTAATAAATTTCTATAACGTAAAATAACATATAATTTGTACAACTTTATCGTACTTTTTATATCCATAAAATTATATTTATTAGTCAAATTGGTCAAGAAAAAAATGACCCTCAAGTATGAAGTTGAGGATATGAATGAGCGTTTCAATAATTTCATATATGTAAGGTTTATTTTCTTTTAGAAAAAAAATACTTATACATATAACCATAATATATTAAGTGAAATCCGAAATTACGATGGGATTGAGCATGACCGTGTCGTGACCGTGTACTATTTCTTTCGCGTTTATGTATATTTTTTGTTTTCTATATACTGTTTTTATTTTTCACGTATATATTATTTTCATTTTTCACATATATACTGCTTTCATTTTTCACGTATATACTATTTTCTATTTTCTCAATACTGTTTATTTTAAATTTATATATTTTTTGTCGTCGCTATATATTGTCGCGCTGCACGACGAAAAATCCCGTCATACAGTATCAGGTCACATACATTAAAGCCAACATAATATGTTAGTTTTTAAGATAATTACTAATGCCAATAAATAGCTCATGAATCATAACAAACTGTAAATTATTCAAATTATGTAAGTTATTAAACTAACAATCTCACTAAATTTTGAAGTATAGCATGTACAATAGTCGTAATTAGATAAACTTACTACATCAATATTTTTTTGGAGTTTAAAAATTTCAGCTTATTAATTCAATACTAATTTTTGAGTTTAAAATTAGAAACTTACTGACTTGATATATTTTTCACAGTTTTAAATTTGAAACTTTCAATATAACTTTTCAACTTAAGAATTAGTTCAGTACAAAGTCTTGATTGGTAAATTGATTGACAACTTTGGAAACTTGTTAATTATTTCTAAGATTTATCAGTGATAATTGTCAACCTATTAATTAAAAAAGAAAGTAATTGTCAACGTAGCTCAAGTTCTAGAATTTTTTATTTATTTTGGCCTCTTTAGTTTATGTTTTTTAGTTGCTTTTATATCATTTTCTATTATTTTTCTAATTTTTCTTTTCTAACCATCAAATTCGTTGATGGGTGTAAAACTCATTATTATTATAATTATTCAACAGAACGCCAGACGTAACCTGGATCTTGATTATAAAAAAAATTAATCCGTAATAATTATACAAAAGCACGAAACATAAATAATCGGTATCTTACACCTTGTCGATGTACTCGCCTCATAGGTACTTGTATTGCTGGGCATTTTCCTTGGCTATGAGTCAACTGATTCCTTCTGGTTCATCAAACCAATATGAGTTGAAACATTCATGCGCCGGAAGCCTAGCCCCTGCTTTCTTCAAACGGCTAAGAGTCTCAGACCGTCTCTTCTTTGGAACATCCATTTGGATTCTTTTACCGACGGATTGCTTTTCCCTCGGTCCTACCCCTTAGAAAGAGGAATGCAACACTTTGACGAAAGAAATTGACCTAAAGATTAGGACCAAAGGAAAGGAATGAGCCTGTAATGAAAGCTCCTTTATCGGGACCGGCAATGAGAAAAAGAAATGCAATGGCTAAAACCAAAAATCCCCCAACGTCAAAACATTAAGCAGTCAATAGTGCTGAAAAAATGGACAGCATAGCGTCGATTTAGTAGTCAAAAGAAATCTCGATCGGGTCTGAAAAACAAAGGAAAGTATACATATTCGGATTAATCAATAGCAGCTGCTTATTCCACTTCGGGAACTGAGTCAATAGCTCTTCGCAACATCTTGTCCATCAAAGAATGTATGAATATCCTTGATAATAATAACTTTCTAATTTTGAGGTTGGAAACAATACACTATTGACTACTTGCATATTACTCTCTTTGTATAATTCTGAGGTTGAGTAATAAAGTATGAAATGATTAAAAGAACTATGAGATTGTAGAAATTAGCATATTTTCTTTCCTTTGGCCTATATTCCTTCTTTATTTTTTAATATCTTCGTTATATATCATATTATGTAGCAATATGAAATTTAAAGTTAAAGAAACTTCTATCTTATATTATCAACTCGTAGATTCATAATAAGTAATTGTGTTATATTTTTATTATGTTGCAAACTAATTTTAGATCCTATATTCCTTCTATGAAATTGTAATTTGGTTTCTTACAAAAAAAATATAAAAATATTTATATATTGGTAGCGTAGAGAGAATAGTATCCTAGTATATTATAGAGAAAGAAGAAGAAAATACTCTATTCTAAATGATGTATATGAAATTTGAACCTCCAATGCATATGCATAACTTAAATCACAGTCAGTGACGGATTCAAACTAATTTGGGAGGGAGGCGGGCAATTAAGTTGTATAAAATTTTAGAGGCGATATATAGATATACCTAATTTTATCACGAAATACAATAATATAACCATATGGTACTACTTCTATTACTATTTCACATTGTTTCCTTCATAGTTTTATGTTAAAATCTACAACTGATATTATTCAACAAGTATCAGAAACATAAGAACAAACAGAGAATTTATTTTTAGGAGGCACCTTTTTTTATATATTATATGATTTTACCTCCTCCAGTGGTAAATCGGACAGCTGGAATCGTAACGGTGGATAGAGTATGTCGATCTCCAAGTGAGGCTAAAAGCAGAATCAAAACAAGCAACATACCAAGCAGCACAACAATGGGCCTTGAGGCAATATAATTAAACCTCATTTCGTACTTCATTTTAGAAGAAAGTGATCAGCTTCTATGTGAAACCCCTTGGATCATTTTTGTATTTGCAGTGACTTATTATAAGCCCAATGCATCGATTTGCTCACCCCTTTGCTTCCGAAGTGATTCTTCAGAATCCTTATTTTGTGATTAAGGATAAGAATGTTTAGTAAATATTGAATCCAATTAGCCAAAGACAATAATGTAAACTAGGTAGATGTGCCGTGTCTACTTAAATTTTGATTACTTCAATCGTTATATCTGAAAATATTTTTATTTAATAACAAAATTATATGCAAAAGTCATGCCCATCTTAAATTTTAGATCATTTATTTTTAAAAAGTAAAAATAAAATTTAAAAATAATATAAGAAAAAACTATTAAAAGTTGTATCCTGTAGAAGTAGAATGATAAGCTTAATGAAAATACATGTTCGTAGTGTGTACGACAGTTGCAATGTAGTTCCTGTTGACTTAGAGACGTGCAAACAGCAAATGCACATACATTCATATGCATTCCGTACATTATCTATGCACAACTCTCTTCATTCTTAATCATTAATACCCGTTGGCTCTTTTCTAGTATCAGATAATGCGGGGATTGCTCAAACGTTCGAGCATGTCTAAATGCGTCGTAAGGTAGTTTATGTTGACTTAGAGAGATGTGCAAGGAGCAAGAGCACATGCATTCTATGCACAATCCTTCAAGTGAACTTTTCTAGTATCATATCGATATGGGGGTAGTTTTAACGTTCGAGCATATATAAATACGTTTTAGGGTAGTTCATGTTGACTTAGAGACTTGTGCAATTAGCACGAGCACATGCGTGCATAATCTATCCCAACATACTCTCTTTTAATTTTTATTCATCAATAGTAACACTTGGAGAGATTTGTTTTTCCAAATAGTACTGGTATGTGAAAAATAATTCGTTAAATAACATTATTTTGAAAATATTTAAAAAACTAACATTTCTGTCAGTTTTTTGGGCAGAACATAAGTTGGATCTTGGCAGAACTTGACATATTTTTTAATTTTTCTTAAAAATATCTTAATTATGTTAAAAATACTTTTTCATCAAAGTTATTTGGGGGAACAGGTTAAAATTTTAATTTTTAGCGTTAACTGATAATTAGTAAGAAAATTTAGAAAAAAACATTGTTCCGCCAAATAGTGTGGCAGAACAATATTTTTTTTTTCTATAAGTTTCCATTGTTGTTTAGAGGCAAAATAGGCTTTTCCGCCAGAAGGCCTGGCAAAACATGTAGTTTTTTTATGTTTTGGTTAATTTTCTTTTTAAATTTGCAGTTAACACTGAAAATTAAAATTTTAGCATATTCCGTCAAAGAGCTTAGCCCAACAGTAATTTTTTCCCCAATTAAGATTGTTTAAGGTTATTAAATGGCCCGGGTCATATTCCGACAGGATCCTTGGCGGAACAACTTCTATTCTGTCAAAAAGGCTAGCGGAAATACTAATTTTTTAATTATTTTTAAAGCGATGGTATTTGTTGAATTATTTTTCACACCAATGCTATTTGAAAAAAAAAGTCACTTGGAGGTCTACGGGCATCAAAGAAAAAAAAAATTAAAATAACATATAGTTTTTTTTCTATTATTTTTAAAGTATTATATCTATATGGGGATTGCTTTAACGTGCGGGTAACCTAACATCAGTAATGAAGAAAAGAGAGATAATTTTTATATTTTTTTTCTTACATATTTGAGATAATGAAGGGTAAAAGAATTAAAACATATATATACCCAAGAAATACTTTTTTTTATTCTTAAAATGAAAAGTAGATTCTACTTAAGAAAATAACAGTGGTCTATTGACAAAAACACTTGCCTCCTAAGTATGCGACTCACGTTCAATATTCGGCGCTCTAAAAAAAAGTAGATTCTACTTCTATCCCTTTAAAAAAAGATTCTACTACCAAAATACTGCAAATATCTTTGTAACCTTAAATATCCCCCAATAAAATTGGAAGCAGTGAGAACTCACTCTTTCATCTCTTCCTTTTCCTTGTCCTCGGTCTCTCTCCCTTCCTCTTTTCCACACAATAAACCATTAGTGTAAATATGTTATTATCGGTGCCAATATATATCATTTTCGGTACCAATATGCTAATACTTTTTAGTTAATTATACTATTTGAGTTTCAATATATATTTTTTAGTGCCCGTATACTATTTTGAGTGATAACATATCATTTTTATTACCAATATACAATTTTCGGTTTCAGTATATATTGTTTTCAATATTAATTTATAGTGTTCGATGATAAAATATTATTTTATGTCAATTTACTATTTTCAGTACTAATATATATCATATTCAGTGATAATATACTATTGATAGTTCCAATATATTATTTTCATAATCAATATATATTTTATGTTGCGATATATATTTTGTAGTATATAGGCACCAAAAGCAATACTATACTCGCTTAATATCCAAGTCCATCAGTTCTTGTCACAAATATCAGCCCAATTAATACATTTACATCCAACATACAAAATGACAATTACCCCCTGACATTCCCTCTTGTTATGAAATGCATGTGGATATGTATGGTTTTAATGTGGCAAATGACTCTATAATCTCACCTAAAACACCTACCTCCATACAAACTACAGAGATTTATGAAAATGAGTCGCAACAAGAGAACAGTCCATTCTCCAATCCCCCTCTTCATACAACCCATGTATGTAAACGTGGGAGGCTCTGATGGGCCCTATGATAATCTATTTTTTTTTAATAGTAACATTATTTTGAAGAATAATTAATCAGATAGTATTTTTTTCAAAATATTTGGTAGGTAGCACTTCCGCCAGACCCTCTGACGGAACTGAAGTAGTTCTACCAGAGGGTCTGGCGGAACTAGGTATTTTTTTTCCCTAATCTCGGCCATTTGACAGCCTTAAACACGCTTAATTAATGAAAAAAAGGCTAGTTCCGCCACAGGATCTGGCGGAACTAGGTAAAATTTATTTTTGGCCCAATTTAGACGATGAAATTGGCCCAAAAATGACAAAAATATAGGTTCCGCCAGACCCTCTGGCGGACCTAGGTAGAAATAACAGGTTCCGCCAGAACGTCTGGCGGAATCAGACTTTTTTCCAACTTACAAAAAAAATGGTCTAGTTCCGCCAGACACTCTAGCGGAACTAGTTATTTCTAGCTAGTTCCGCCAGAGGGTCTGGCGGAACTATACCATTTTTTCAACTTACAATCTGACCCCAAAAAAAATCAAAAAAATGGTCTAGTTCCGCCAGACCCTCTGGCGGAACTAGCTAGAAATAACTAGTTCCGCCAGAGTGTCTAGCGGAACTAGACCATATTTTCAACCTGACCCAAAAAAATAAAAAAAATGGTCTAGTTCCGCTAGACCTTCTGGCGGAACTAGTTATTTCTAGCTAGTTCCGCCAGAGGGTCTAGCGGAACTAGACCATTTTTTTTGACTTGCAACCTGACGCAAAAAAATCAAAAAAATGGACTAGTTCCGCCAGACCCTCTGGCGGAACTAGCTAGGAATAACCAGTTCCGTCAGAGGGTCTGGCGGAACCTGTATCAGCGTGTCTTCCGGACAGGTCTGACCCCAAAAAATTGAGAAATAGCCTAGTTCCGCCAGACCCTATGGCGGAACTTGTTCAATCATTGGAGCCTCTTATAAAAGGAAAATCTTTCTCTCTCTCCCCCAATCTAACCTAAAGTTCGCCCCCAAAAAATAAAAATACTATTCAGGCGATTTTGAAGTGTATTTGAGGTGATTTTGACCCAAATAAATAGAGAAAACGAAAAAAAGGAAGACGGAAATTAGGTATTCTATTATAGATTTTTTGTTTCATTAAATAATTAATTGATTTCATTATATATTTGTTGTTAATTTGTTGAAATATTATTGCAATTAGTAAAAAAAATATATACAATTTTTTGTATTAAAAAAAATAGAATGAAGCAACATTTTTATTTTTGTGTTAAATAGTATGCTTATTTAGTTATGTAAAAATATATTGTATAGTTATTATTTATATAGTAATATTTTTATCAATTTTATTCGGTATGAAAATATTTAATAATTAATTTTCAATATTTAGTTATTTTAAGAAAAAAAATATAATATATATTTGTTTAGTAATATATTTATTTATAGTGATTTGTTTGGTTTTTATTTTTGATTATATACTATTATTCCTATTAAAAAAAAGAGTGAAGTAATTTGTTTATATTAAAAAAAGATTGAAGTAATTTATTTATAGTAATTGTTTAATTATTATTTATATTTAAAAAATAAAATTTATATAGGGATGTCATCTAGGGGAGGATCTAGTCGGGGCGGATCTAGTCGTGTGGATTGGGGAAAGACTCCTATAGTTGAGCAAGAACGTCTGGTATATCGTCCGCTGAACGAATTCCAGGATGATCACAGAACCTTATGTTTCAGCCAACCGGACAATAGCAAGGCTAAAGCGAAAGGGGGTTTCCGATACAAGCAACATCATATTAATGTATTCTGTATAAAATTATTTCTAAATATCTATTTATTTAATTATGTAAAATAATTTACTTATATGTTTCGTTTCGGCATGTGCCATGGAATTATCAGTTCGAGCCATATTTTGCAGGTGCGTGTTTGTTATAAACGCAGAGAATCGGTTATGTATCAATCGATGGCATACTGATAACCGCTCTGCAGGAACGGTGGAGAAAAGAGACGCATACGTTCCACATACCTCACAGAGAAATGACCATAACGTTAGAGGATGCTTCATGCTTGTTGGGGTTGCGGGTGGATGTCAAGCCCCTTTGTGTGAAGAACAGCGGTATTAATTAGGCAAATAAAGCCGGGGAACTACTCGGAAAAACACCCCCCCCCCCCCAAGAGATGTTCAGAGGATCAGGAAATAAGAAAAGCAATGTGTTAGTAAATAAAAAATGGTTCATGGAGAATTTTGCCGATTTGGAGTGTGATGCTCCCATATTACGAGTTGAGCAATATTGTAGAGCTTACATGATCGGATTTTTTTCCGACATTTTATTTACCGATCCGAATGAGGATTGTTATTCGCTCATGCCCCTGGTACTTTTAGAAGAAATGAATAATTTGCATGAGTGGGCATTTAGGAATGGGGTACTTGCATACCTGTACAGAGAGCTGTGCAAAAGTACAGGTCCCGATCGGAAAAATATGGGATGTTGCATCTTATTACTACAATTATGGGCTTGGCAACATTTTGCGACCGGAAGACCGAGAGTTTCATTGAACCCGGCAAGATTGAATATCTACGACGATCCGTATTACAATGATACAGTTGGCATGCTCTGGAGAGATGCAAGAGTTAAAGAGGATCCGTCGACTACTCATTTGTGGACGAATCGCGACATGTTAGACAGCATCCCTCCAAGTGATATCTTTTGGGCACCTTACGAGCCATACCGCGATAGGCTACCGCCCATTTGTTAGGAGGAAAGAACTACGGCACTATTCAGTGTGCTGTTGATTTATTTCTGGATCGTCGAGCGTTAGCGTCCTAAGAGGGTGATGTGACAGTTCAGGTATCGGCAAAAAATACCCCCCGAAAATACCTGAAGCCGACAAAGAATTACGCGACCTGACGAATTTTCGCGGAAATGATTGGCGTAAGATTCACAAGAATTGGATTACACGTTGGAACGATAAATGGTATTGGTATTCGTAAATGGATCCCTTGGAGCCGTATACCCCTCTCGATTATGATGGTTACATGAGCTGGTAGTGGCAGAATTCGAATCCGTTGGTGCAGAGCACCATTTCGTACGGTTCGAGCACATACCGCCCCATGGTCCCGGAAAAAAGATTAGCTGTAATTTTTTTTAATATTTTTAAAGTTAAATTTAGAATTTAGAATTTTTTATTTTTTTTAATATTTTAAGGCATAAATTGCCATGGAGGGAGCGCGCATAGGTTTCAGAATGCTCAGAGAATTTGGTGCAAATATGAGGGCGGAAGTAAGGGACGACGTCAGAAAATGGTTGGGATGCCAAAAACTAATTTGTACTCAGCTTAATGAGTATCCCGGCGAAACCGAGAGCAGATGCGGGAGGAGAGGAAGAGGGGGGGGAGAGGAAGGAGGAGAAGACGTCAGTCAGCTCACTCAGATGCAGACTCGGAACCAGGCGAGAATGAGAGGAAGAGGACGCGGCCGTGGTGCACGCGGCGGAGATGTTTAGGGTTTATGTTAGTGTTTTAGGGTTTATGTTTTGAGATTTGGACTATGTTATAGTTTATGTGTTTGGGGTTTAGGGTTATGTTTGGGGATTTGCATTATGTTATTTATGGTTTATTTAGATTGTTTTAACTTAAGCATTACAACTACTCAACAATAAATAAAACAAACTAAATAAAATAAACATAATAAAAACAAACTAAATAAACCAAACTACTGTCCATTGTAACGGTCTCCACCCATTTGTGTGCACTTTCGTTTAGTGTGACCTGATAATTTGCAGACGCTGCAATTCATTACACGCTTTTCTTTGTTCATGGTGTCCATACTGGTTTGGATTCGCAACTCCTACCTTCTTCCACGTTTTATCCTTCCGTTAGCATTTGTCCTTATAAGTTTATCACCAGGAAATAAATTGTAATTACAAATTTTTATGCGTGGCGTCCATTGTGATTTTTCCTTTACATGATAGAAACTTTTTTCGTACGTACGTTTCAAATTATCCAAGGAATAACACGGATGAATGAAAACTTCGCTAGATATAACTTTGCGTATACAAACTGGTATGACGTGCAAACACGGGTAGTGATATATCATAGGTTCTGACACTCGCATTTTCCTTCGTTGATATCCACTCGCCATTTCTTTCTTGGAATTCCGATACCACTCGTCAAACGCCGGGCTTGTGTAAGCACCTGATAAATATCTTGCTTTAAGTTGTAGCAAGTGACTTCATGCCTAGCAGCCTTAATGCGTTTACGTTCCATTTTTAACATCATTATATCCGACCAATTCTTTTCCCTCATATCAGCAGCCGCCCGATATCTCACGTGATAACAATTTAGCTTATAAAATGTCGCCTCCACAATTGCCGTAACAGGTAGTTTTCTTATACCTTTGAAAATAAAATTCATCACTTCGGCGTTATTGCTAGTTGGTATGCCCCACCGACGACCTTCAGTATTGTACGAAATCGCCCAATTTGATTTATTTATCTTCTGTAACCAATCGGTCGCTGAACTATCTTTTTTTTCCATTTTTTCCCATATCTTATTATATTTATATTTGTTGTGCGCACGTACTAATCCTTGAATCATTGGAACCACTGTTTTGTCTGTTACAGCATTACAGAAATTTGCTTGAAGATGCCGCATACAATAACGATGATAACCATAAGGTGGCAGCCACCTTCTCACTCTCGTTGCACTAATTATGCCAGCATGCCTATCCGAAATAATGCAATACATATTTTCTTCTCTGAGAACATCACACAAACAATTAAAAAACCACCCCCATGTTTATTCTTCTCCCTATCAACTAAAGCAAAAGCTAAAGAAAATAACTGACCATTTGCGTCGGTACCAATCGCCATCAGTAAAGTTCCTTGGTATTTTCCGGTTAGAAATGTTCCATCTACTGTTATGACGGGCTTGCAAAATTGAAAACCATGTAGTGATGGGCCAAATGCCCAAAAAAGACTTTCGAACTCCAACTCACCATCTCTATTTGGGGCACCAGTTTTAAATGTATACAAAGTACCAGGATTTGTTGATGTTATTGCCGCCATCAACTCAGGGAGCAAATTATAAGCCTCCCTCCAACCCCCAAATAAGAATCGAAACGCGTGTTGTTTTGCGTGCGAAGCCTTCCAATACGATATGATATATTCAACCTTCAATTTAACGGCTTCTATTATGGTTACAGGTTTAACATCTAAATCCGCTCTTACGATATCTAGAATTAGCCCCCAACAAGCGCACTCGTTAACTGTTTATGGTCTCTTCTAGGTGTTTGGTTAATACATACGTGTGGTTGTCTAAATATTTTAATCTCCCATAAATTATTTTTTTTATTAATCGAAGCGTGTATCCTCCAACTACATCCTCTAGTACCTTCATTTTTAAGCTTGCATATCACAATATATCTCGTTTTATTCGAGTGGTCTACTTCTATTTCTCGATGATGTTTCACACTGTATGCTCTTATAGCCGATTGTAGTTCTGATTTCGTTTCAAATGTACGTCCCTTATACAATATTTCATCATCATCATTCACATTCATGGCAGATAAGACATCATTTCTCGCATATTTCCACATTAAACTATCTTCGAATTCAGCAGCCGGCGCATCACCGAAAGTACATACACTAACCATCTCACCCTCTTCCGTATATATAAATCCCGTCTGATGGTTCTCTCTCTCAATTTCTTCATCGCCATCTACATAAATTTCTTCTATGTCCTCTGACTCCATTTCGGGTTCCTCATCTAATTCATTTTCATCATCATCTATTTCGGGAAGTACATTATTGCTCACAAGTGCCATATCAAAGGTCGCAAACGGGTCCTCATTCGCATTTTCAATATTTATTTCATTTTCAACAGGTTCTAATATCTCATTTTCATTTGCATTTGGAATTACATTTGATCTGCTACTAGTTCCTATCTGATATTCTTTATTTTGGACGCGATCAACATATATTTCTAATTCCTCCATCCCAACCCTTATGACGCGCTCCGCAAAATTAATCAATTGTGTATTATTCATAATTTTCACTAACCTATAATGCCAAATGGCTTTCTTAAGGGAAGGAAGCCGACCTCGGATTAAAAGAATATCATTATACGACCAACTGAGATTCTCATAAATGTCGTTACACAGTTGGTCATTATCCCTATTTGCGGTTGTACTTTCTGGAATATAAGCCGGTTTCTCCGGGTCGTAATTGCATCCGTTTGGTAGATTTACAATAAGACCATCATAATATACAAGAATTTGAGAGTTTTGTGTCATTTTCTTCTTACTAATTGCAATAATATTTCAACAAATTAACAACAAATATATAATAAAATCAATTAATTATTTAATGAAGCAAAAAATCTATAATAAAATACCTAATTTTCGTCTTCATTTTCTTCTATTTTCTCTATTTATTTGGGTCAAAATCACTTCAAATACACTTCAAAATCGCCTGAATAGTATTTTTATTTTTTGGGGGCGAACTTTAGGTTTGATTGGGGGAGAGAGAGAAAGATTTTTCCTTTTATAAGAGGCTCCAATGATTGAACAAGTTCCGCCATATGGTCTGGCGGAACTAGGCCATTTCTCAATTTTTTTGGGTCAGACCTGTCCGGAAGACACGCTGATACAGGTGAACTAGTTATTTCTAGCTAGTTCCGCCAGAGGGTCTGGCGGAACTAGTCCATTTTTTTTTGATTTTTTTGCGTCAGGTTGCAAGTCGAAAAAAATGGTCTAGTTCCGCCAGACCCTCTGGCGGAACTAGCTAGAAATAACTAGTTCCTCCAGAAGGTCTGACGGAACTAGACTATTTTTTTGATTTTTTTGGGTCAGGTTGAAAAAATGGTCTAGTTCCGCCAGACACTCTGGCGGAACTAGTTATTTCTAGCTAGTTTCGCCAGAGGGTCTGGCGGAACTAGACCATTTTTTTGATTTTTTTTGGGTCAAATTGTAAGTTGAAAAAATGGTATAGTTCCGCCAGACCCTCTGGCGGAACTAGCTAGAAATAATTAGTTCCGCCAGAGTGTCTGGCGGAACTAGACCATTTTTTTTTACTTTTTGGGTCAGATTGTAAGTTGAAAAAATAGTTTGTTTCGGCCAGACGCTCTGGCGGAACCTGTTATTTCTACCTAGTTCCGCCAGAGGGTCTGGCGGAACCTATATCAGACCCTATGGCGGAACTAGCATTTTCCATTAATTAAGCGTGTTTAAGGGTGCCAAATGACCGAGATTAGCAAAAAAAAATTCCTAGTTCCGCCAGACCCTCTGGCGGAACTACGTCAGTTTCGCCAGAGGATCTGGCGGAAGTGCTACCTACCCAAATATTTTGAAAAACATGCTATCTGATTAATTATTCTTCAAAATAGTGCTACTATTCAAAAAAAATCATGATAATCATCAAATCTATCCCCTAAGGTTTAATGAGGAAAATATTCCTAATATTGAATTTAATACCCTTCTGCCAAAGTTGTTGAATGAAAACGAATTTTGTTCAAATAACTGCGTGGCAACATATGCCTCTAACACTATCTTAGAAGTGTTGTTGAATGAAAATGAATTGTGTTCGAATAATTGCGTGGCAACAGATACTTCTAACCCTATCTTAGAAGTGATAAATGAAACAGAAAATATCACAGGTAGTGCTGCACAAAATCCTGATTATACTCAGGAAGGTGTAAACCTATCAAAAAATAAATACAAAAAAATTCAAAAGGTGGCAACACAAGCATTCAAGTCCCAGTGAGAAGGAGGGCAAGGAAATCAAAACCAACAAAATTGTTCCAAGGATTTGTCCAGACGGATATTAAGAAAAAAAATAATAACACGAAAAATAAATCTAAAAGTTTAAAATTCTAGGAGGATTTAGCAAAAGCTGTCTTGCGTGATGCACTCAAGCAAGAGACGGTAAATGCTAAACTTCTAGGTACTAATGATCTAGTTTCCCTTGCAGATTTCGTGGGTATGAGAAGAAACATGAAAAGAAACATTGACAATGAATTGCAAGCCGGTATGACAAGGGTGAACTCTACGGGGGTTGCTTCCTCGACAGGGGAGAGAGATGACCTCTCTCACTAATCTTCTACTCTCCCTCTTTTCTTCTACTTACGTCCACCTCTAGGATGAATTCTCTTTTGTATTATTATTTTTATGATGGAACACTTTTGTAATGTTAACATTTTTTCACTGAATGTACGGGGCTTGGGGAGCTCCGACAAATATAAGACTGTAAAAGAAACAATTAGAACGTCTCATAGTAAGATAATGTGTCTTCAAGAGAAAGTGGGATGACACAACTATTTTTAATTTATGTAATGCTTGCCCTTCTTTTATATCCATTTATTTTGTGAAAAATTCTAATCACACTCGGGGTGGAATACTTATTACTTGGGACCGTGACTTCTCCCTCTCACAATCATTCTCCTCTGAATATTGTGCCTCCGTCATCCTCACTAATATATACTCAAACAATACCTTCCTTCCAACTAACGTTTACGGTCGAACGGATGATGACATAAAAGAAGATTTCCTTAATGAAATGAGAGACATAAAGGCTAATCATGACTTGCCTTGGATCATAGTAGGGGACTTTAACCCACTAAGATCGACAGAGGATACAACAAGTTCTAATCCAAACCTCAACCTTACGTTTCCTTTTAATGATCTTATTAATGAACTTGAACTTATCGAGATAGGCCTATCGGGTAAGAAGCTCACTTGGTCGAGTAAATGACCCAATCCTTGTCTATCTAAATTAGATAGAACTTTTCTCTCCCATCATTTCATTCAATTGAATGTATCAACCTTGCTTACGGACTTGCAGGATACAAACTCCGATCACACTCCCATCCTATTAGAACTGTATGATCTAGATAGACCTAGAAACAATATATTTTGAATAGAAAAGAGTTGGTTCCATAAAGAAGAATTCAAAAATATAGTAAAGGACTCATGGCAAACCCCTACTAATGCCAACTCAAGTGTGAAAATCTTCCTTACTAAGCTAGGCCGATTAAGAAGAATGCTTACGGAATGGAATGCAAGCTCCTCCCGGTTCTGAAATGTCTTCTTAGATAGATCAAAGAATATTCTACAAGTTCTTGATCTAGCGGAAGAATCAAGAAATCTTTCTCAAGATGAATTTTCATTTAGAATTGATCTTCGTCAACACATTCATCTCTTATCTACGGATCAAGAGATGAAATGGCAACAACGGTCATCTCGTACTTGGCTTAAATTGGGTGACAAAAACTCAAAATATTTTCATGGTTTGGCCTCTTTTAAGAACAAAAATAACATTATCCGTCATATCAATATAGATGGAGTGACTATCTCTAACTCTAGAGATATCCTCCACTACTTCTCCAACTTTTATATTGATACCCTTGGAACTAGACACGAAGCCGAGGCCTCAAACCTCCCAAATCTTGATAATTCTCTTGATCTTTCATCTCTCGGGTTGCCTTTTACCTTATAGGAAGTTAAAGAGGTGGTCAAGAATATCAAAAAAGGGAAGTCATGCGGTCCCGATGGGCTCCCATCAGAATTCTTCCAAGAATTTTGGGAAGAAATAAAAAATAACTTAATAGCATTGGTTAATGATTTCTACACAAATTCTCTTGACTTCTGGCGCTTTAACCAAGCCTCTATCACGTTTATTCCAAAGAAAGAGGGAGCGACCTCAATGACTGACTATAGACCGATAAATGTGCTTAATGGACCGACCAAAATTCTTTTCGAACTTTTAACAACAAGGCTACAACCTCTCCTTGAAAAACTAATTCAACTTCAACAAACGGCTTTCATTCAAAAGAGGCAAATAACCCAAACTTTTGTCAATACAAGAGAGGTTACTTGCTTCATGAAAAACAAGAAACTTCCATCCATCTTATTTAAGACCGACTTCAAGAAATCATTTGACATGGTCTCTTGGGACTTCCTTTCCACGATTCTCCAAGGGAGGGGATTCCCAAACAACTGGATTCCATGGATTCGAAACCTACTCCAATCATCTTCCTCTTTCCTCAAAATTAATGGTTAGGAAGGAATACCATTCTTTCATAGAAGAGGATTGCGTCAAGGGGACCTCCTCTCCCCCATACTTTTTAACATAGTTGTTGATGTACTTCAAACATACTTTCAACAAGCTATGTCGTTGTTCAATACTCATTTTCTTTTATCTCCAATGTTGTATCAATTTGCGGACAATACAACCATCCTTGTGGAGGCCGACCCGAGGAACATACGCCTCTTCAAGCAAACTCTTGACAATTGATGATTTCGGGATTGCATGTGAATTGGCAAAAAACTTCACGCACTATGATAGCGGTCCCCGATGACCTATCCCATCTAATTCCGCAAATCTTCAATTGTCAAGTCGAAAACTTCTCTCTCAAGTTACTAGGGCTACTGCTAACAGTTAGAAGGCCAACAAATGGCATCTTCCTTACCATCTTAGAAAATGTTCAAAGACGCCACGCCTCACACTCATAAAATCCGTACTTCTATCTCTCGTCACTTATGAAATACAAGTCCTTCTATTCCCAATATGGTTAATTGACGAGATCAATAGAATTGCGAGAGCCTTTCTTTGGATAGGCGACAAAAAATGCTCCGGTGGTCATTGTCTTGTAGCATGGGACCGTCTTTGCCTGAAAACGGAGGGGTCGACATTATTTCTATTAGGAAGCAAAACATATCACTCCTACTCAAATGGTTGTGGATGTGGAAATCAAACCCTATTGGGTCATGGGCACAAACTCTACGTACGTTATATGGATTCGAAGATTCAAATGACCTTAAGGGAACCTCCCAAACCGTATCATTCTTTCTCTCCCAATTGGCCACTTTAATGCCAATTTTTACCCTTTCTAAGTCCTATGAGCTATAAGAAGGTATAAATATAAATTTCTGGAATGACATTTGGGTATTTAAGGATACCATACGCTAATTCTTTCTAATATTATATGCCATCATAAGGAATGATAATTTGACAGTAGCTCAAGTTCTAAATGGAGCAATTAACTTTCAAGATTTGCTTGCCTCAAGAGATGAAAGAATAAAAGGGGAGGCACAAGAAATTTTTCTTGCAATCGCCCAAATGAACCCGTCAACTCAAAGGGACAAGCCGAGATGGAGATGAAAAATATCGGGTGAATTCACCACCAAATCGGCTTACAAAATGCTAAACATAACACACACAACTTCGAAAGAAAATCCAAGGCTATCGAAAATAAAATGCCCGAAAAAAGTAGATTTTTTGGTTGGCAAATGTTACTTGGTCGCCTAATGACCCAAGACAATCTAGCTAAAAGAGATTGGCCCAATGAAAGAGAATGTGTAATGTGTGCACAACACATAGTAGAAACGGTAACACATTTCTTTTTACATTGCGACTTTGCATGTCGCATATGGCTTCTTAAGGGGAGGAACTCCGATTTAGCACCAACTATCTCACAGTTTTGGAGGCATCAAGTTGCGGGCAAAGATAAGGAAGATCGACACGGATGGGAGACCGACTGGTTAAGTACGAGCTGGAGTATCTGGAAAACACATAACCAATGCATCTTCCGTCAGAGAAGACCACATCAAGTAAGCATTCTAATGGAGATTTCTCAATTGTCAGCAAACTGGAGAATCTATTGTTAGGGAATAGAACATTGCTCTCTTTCTTAATTATTTATTCTCTCTTTGATATTTGTGTAAATAATTTTCTTTTTTCTCTACTTTGTAAGAACTTATTTTTCTTTATTTAATGGAATCTTGGTGAGACAATTCGCCTCCTGAATCTTAAAAAAACAAATAATATGGTCTGGGTACTATTTAAGGTATCGTTAAATTTGTTATGAAATAACAAAAAGCCAAAAAAAAATTCATTTTCCTTTACTTTCACGATCTTCTTTTTAATTTGCTAGTAGGAACAAAAAATGATAATAGATTAATTGCCCAAACATATATATTTTTTTCTTTGAAAAAACAGAAACATGAAACAAAAATGACACCTAGGAAGTCCTTACTTGTTTGATTTATTTTATTTTAGAAAGTTTGATAAGAGTTTCCAAAACTTTACCCTATCATTAAACAAATCGAAGTGCCCTGATAAGAACTGATAGGAGTAGGATACACACGTTCGGACCAAAGGGGCCAAATTAATATGAAATTAACATGTGGTGAGAAATAATGTCTCAATGGATCATTTGTTCATTGTTATATGAACCATTACCAAGTTGGGCCACTTGTTTAATCTTCCTATCCAAAGCACGAAATTTTTTTTTTTTGCTTTGTAAATTTTATTTTTTTGATTGATTGAATAGAGATGGTTTTTTGACCCACTTTTATTTTTGATATTAACAGAACTCGAACCCACAATATTTGATTCATTGTATTTTGTACTTAACTAAGTGTGCTATGCGGCCATTAAAAATTAAAATTTTATTATAATTATTTTTAGTTAGTAGCCACTGGGCTAGTGAAGCGCCCTATATAGCGTATGCCCGCTTTACGCTAACCGCTAAACGGACACCAAAATGTTGCGGAACACTAAATGCTATTTAAAATATTGTTGTATACTAAAGTTGGCAGGTTTGTACACTATACTTGTTTAATAATTTTCATTAAAAATATAATTTTTATGTATAAATATTTTGTTTAAATTAGCAAAACCACATTTCGTAGAGTGGTAAGTCATCATTCCACCAATCCAAAGGTTGTGGATTCGAAACTCGGCGAGCTGGTTTTCTTCAAAAAAAAAAATATTTTTTTTAAATTAGGCATATTTTAAATTATAAATTAGTTACTATAAATGCTCAAAATTGATAACTTATTCTTAAAAACATAAAATATCACACAAGCCTCCAAAATTTAAAATTTGGAATTAGCACTTGAAAAATTAAATTACAAAATAACACATGAAAAGTAGAGTGAGGGTAACCTTGATTATGAAAAACCCAAATAGTTAACCGCATTTTTTACGCCGAAAATACTTTTTATGTTTATCAGACGACAAATTACAATACAAGATCCAAACTAAGAAAAGGATTCAAACAATCCTATTTAGAGTTAAAAAAAAGAAACAAAAGGAAAAGAAAAAACTAATCATACAACTTGACACCTTGTTCAAAATCATCACATTGCCTCACATGCGGTACCATTTTTCCAGTATCAGCCTTGCTTCCAGTCTTACAGTTAAAATTCGGAGGCGAATGGAAGCATGGATCAATTGTCATAGCACGGTGACATGGAGGATCTGGAACCTTCTGATCCTTCGAGCTGTGCAAAATCCACGACTTGATACCTGCCAAACATCCGAAAAACAAATTTTATTTCCCAAACATCTGATAATTAAAAAAGCTGCCCCAATTTGAGCTCTTCAATTAGATGTGTGACAGAATACTTAGAAATCAAGATAGAAGAAGGTCAATTAGCTAATTGACAACAGATTTCTCCCTATCCAAATAAAACTCTCTCAAGATATTTTCTGTCATATTTACTTTCATGCTTTGTGCTAACATCTTATTTGTGAAATATTTTGGACATAGAACTTAGAGCTTAGAACTAATCTGATGCAATAAGTGGAAAAACAATTACCTGCCAAACTGTAACTGACATAACCAAACGTAGATCCAGCAGTTGTCACCATTATATCTGAAAAGCTCAACAGCCAAATCTCGGCCAAAGCTTTTTGATTGTGAATTTTCTCCTCTGTTTGTTGAACCACTTCATGTGTCGGCTGGTACACACTGATGATCTCACCAGTACTCGTCGAATGCGCATAATACAATTCCTTCAGTTTTTCATAGAACCCTTCATGTAAAGAAGCGACAAGAACAGCTTTCTTTGTTACTTCATTTGAAATTTGAGAAGCTACTCCTTGACTTTCTTTAAGGTTCACATTTGGTAATATGAGTTCTCGTGTTGTGCAGTTGATGATTTGTTCGTACATGCTATCTATTGAGATTGGAGCCCAATGAAATATTCGGGCTTGAATACCGATTCTTTCATTTGCTTTTGCCAAGTAAGAGTTATGGTACCGCATGATCATTCCCCATACTGAGTTGCTTGGGTGGAGAAGGTACCGGCCAAGATGGTGAAATACTGTCTCCTTTAAAGGAAACATACGAGCTAATTCATCCTCATATTTTGGTATCATGAATAACCCTGGTACTATATAATTATCCGATTTCATTAGCACCCAATTTACCTTGCTAATCACTTGCTGGTCATTTTCACAAAAGAAACGAGCGTGCGAGCCATGCTCACGATAATTGTACTGTAAATGTACATAAACGAAACGGGGTAATGAAACTGAAGAAGCCTTAGGATCATCATTTATCAATTTATTTTCCACCATGTGGCCATAACTATTTTGAGAATGGAAATTGTAGCCCTCAAAATTCTTGAATGGAAAATCCGAAGGCAAATACCAAGTGGATCCCGGAAATGGCTCACAAAACAGATCATCCATGTCAGCTGTTTTTTGAACCAACATGACACGATTAGTAAGTAAAGCATATAAAAATGTCGAAACAAATGTTAACATTCTGTTGCCTATGCCTCCTAATGGACTCCAAAGTATATAATTGCATTCTGATTGGTCGATGCTGTGATTGGATTTCAATTGTTCGATGGATTTTTGAAAAAGTGGGGTATTTGGGGCACATTTTTTGTGAAGGGATTCATAGTTTCTTAATTTGGAGATCAAATATGAGGAGAGAATATGAGGTGAGGCTTTGCGGTACATCATGGATTGGTACCGGCTTAGACAGGATTTTTCATGGAAATCAGGGGAGAGTAAGCCACCAAGCAGTTTATCATTGGGTATAGAAGCACTTGCTGTTGGTTCGGATGATCCTACAATTTAGATGTGATTCATGTGAAATATACAGAACAAAAAAAAAAAAAAAAAAAAGGTAATAAGTGTAATGAGATTCTACTATGGTTATTTATTTTTCATAATATTAGTATTAGGTTTCCTAAACTTCAGATACAAATGAGAAGTTTTTATAACATTTCACAGTTTATGAGGAATATTTCAGAATTTTTTTTATTTTTCTAATTTTACATATTTCTTTGTGAAATACTCAGAGATTTCTTTGACATAGATTGGGTAAATTGTTGTCTTTTTTTTTAAGATCCGCAGGTGAGAAATATTTTTATAAAAAAGAAACTAAAAATGCTCATTATTTCACTCAGTGGTGCATTTGGTTTTCAAATTCATAATCTCTAGTATCTCAATTAAGATATTCTACCACTAGATTAAAGGACCATTTGCGGTAAGTAATGATTCTTGTTACACCCTCAAGTGAAATTGGATGGAAAATAAAATTAGTATTTAGTGGATTTTACTAGATAGTGTCGAGTTGTTTAAAGTGTGATGAATTTGCTACAAGCCTACAAATTGTAACACAATTTGATGTAACAGTTCTAAAGCGATTTCGAAATCCGTTTGAACTTTGAAATGTGTAACAAATTCATAGATGTGTAACTACATGGTTCATACACTATAAATCAACAATCATGGAAATGACAAGGAAATATGCGAAGGAAATTGAGAAAGCCACAAATACGTGGGCTTCAAAGTGAGGCTTGGATGGATTGAGGCTTGAAGAGTTGGGCTGCTGCGGGTACGAGTTGGGCTAGATGGCAGTTTTAGGCAACATGAACCTGTATACTATGATAAATACAATTTGATGGCAATATAAATTTCTAATAGAGCTATATTTTTTTACTTGCATATTATTTTTTATAACATCAAAATATTACTTTTTATACAATATATATTATATTTATTAGGGCAGTGTATTATTATTTTTATAAATTTATATATAAATACTACAAAAACAATATAATGTTTTTATGAAGTTACACATGACTTCTATATAATTCTATATTGTTTTTATGAAATTATATAATATTTTATGTTTTAGAAAGTAAATATTATTTATTAAATTATATAATGTTTTGCATATTTCTGACGCAAATCTAGAAGTGATGGCAGTCTAGGGGTAAAAACGGGTTGGATATTATCTATCCGACCAGTAACCGTATTCGCAAAATATCCGTATTCGAAACAAATTATCCGTACCCGGCCAAATACGGATATGAATACGATATTGGATTTGGCTTATAATATCCGGACGAGTATGAATAATATTTGTATCCGGATAATTATAATCCGAATACTATTCGTTTTCGGATATTTCACTATATATTGGATATGAATTTACATATATATAATGAAATTTTTTAAATATTTTAGCCATTTTGTCATTTTTGAGAATAAGAATATTTATTCAAATCCATCAATTTATTTATTACTATTTTGAAACTTGTTATTATTTTATCATTTTTTTGTTGTTGTTAATAGTAAAATATATATTTGAAAGAAGATACAGTCCATCTATATTTGGATATCCGATAAATATCCGTATTCGTATTTGTATCCGGTAATATCCGAACTGAATCCATATCCGAATCCGTATTCATATCCGGATCCGAAAAATAATACGGATGAGGATATGGTATGACCCCGATCCAAAAAAATTGTACCCATTTTATTAGTTAATTATAATTTTTAATGATATTTTTAATATATAATTAATCAATAATTTCCATGTAAATAAAATTATAATAAAAGGATATTTCAGTCTTTAGAAAATAAATTATTTTTAAATTCAATATATCCCAATTTTTATCTCTATCATCTTGCCAAACACCATCTTAAAATGGAGGATTAAGAAGAAATAACTCCTTATTCCTACAAAAAATTAATCCCACCTTATTTTGCTCCCAAACGGGGCCTAGATGGCACACTTCAGCATAATAATGTAAGTGTGTGTGAAATACCATAACCCAATGCAATTACCTCCTTGAAGGAAATGTCTATACATTGCACGCAGTCCATCTTTTCGACAATTAATTGTGGTGAATGTGGGGCATTACCTGTTCTGTAGCAGATGCATGCACAATTTCATTGGATTGAAATTGTATCACTTGATAATTAGAATTACATCACGTGAGATATGAGGCTTTAGTTTAATAAATATCTTCTTTTTTTATAAAACGAAAAGAGATTTTTGTTTCAGTTCTCTATTTGATAGTAATGAATTTTGAACTCATAATACCTATGATTTATTATGTTTTGCATTTAATGTCTTAACCACTGGATCATGAACTCATTTGAGCATAATAAATATCTTAATTTAAATACAAGCTGTATAGTTTTCAAAATCGTTGGGTTAAAATTTACTTCTGTTTGTTTCTTATAAGAAAACATCATGCAAAGAAATTTTTCAAAACAAACAAATAAATAAAAGTATGTCATTCGCTTAAAAACCAAAGTAATTACCGCCTCTGATGGTAACTCGAACATCTGGACCCCAAACCGGCAACCGATCAGCATGTTGATTTCTCAGCGAGATGAAAAGCAGGAGCAAAATGACTAACACACCTAGAAGTACGAGCACAGGCCGGGAGGCAATGGAACTAGACTTTTTGTGGTACTTCATTTTTGCCTTCCTATATCTCTCAAATCGTTGGTCTTTTTATCACCGCTCAATAGTCAAAGGCCTCAAGTTGCCTACGGGTTTGTTTAAAAAAATAGGACCTCGAGTTAGTATAACTTTGCTTGTTGAGCGGTTCTTTAATGTGATTACTTGTTATTAAAGGAAGGATATATATTTTTTTTGAGTAAAATATTTGTTTTTTTAGGCTCAAAAGGAAGGATGTTTGTTAGCTCTTCAGGCCTGATGTTTTACTTTAAGCATGTGGGTGTTAATATATTATGCCCTATTATTTGTCCAGTCGATCAAATTGCATATTTTTTGTATTATAGTTCTTTTATGTATTTTTTGTATTATATATAATTGAAAAAGAATGTATAGTGGATCGCTAAGCTTGGCGCTAGTGCGCTGCATCCGGAAAAGGGGAGAATGAGGGGGTTGCAATCTGGAATCCCAACGGCGTGCGAACACGCTTGATCATGTTTTATATTTTTTACTTTATATACATTTTAATTGCCAAAATAACTAGAAAATTGCAATTTGTATGTTGTTTTGATTTTTTTAGCAACCCCTTTTTGCGATTACCTGAAAATTAAGAAGATCTAGTTGCAAATTATTATGAAAAAAGAGTTGTTTCGCCAAACGACTTCTACTAGAATGGTGAGGTACCACCCTACTAATTCAAAGATTGTAAATTCAGTACTTCATAAAAATCAAGGTTCTTTTAATATAGATGAAAGATATATGAGTTTTCTCTAGAAAATCGAAAAAAGAATTCTTTCAGGATTTTAAAATTTGTTTGTGATTTATTTGTCTATTTCCTTCCAAATTAATACTGCACGAAAACGGGGAAAACTTTTACATGTAGCATAGTTCGAAGTCAATAAATTTGAATGGAAGTCTTATGTTGACTTTGAGACTTGTAAAAGCAAATGTTGACTTGACTTGGGTGTACACTTGGTTTATGACTTACCAGAAACATATTTTGGAAATTCAGAAACATGCTCTGAATCTAAACATTTTCAGAGTAAATGTTGTTTGATTTGTAAGAAAGAAAATATGATCTCTTATTTATATTGCACTCAAATCTTTTTTTTTGGGAAATTCTTCAAAAACTCCCTAACTTTTCTGCTATTTATCAAAAACTTCATAACTTTTCAATGTTCTTCAAAAACCCCCTATAAAGTGAATTCAATTTTTTTTGGCCCCAATAGTGTTAACCTCAACTTTTTCATCCAATTTTGATTTATAAAAGACTAAAATACCTCTCATATATTTATTTTCATATTTTATTATATTCAATAAAATAATAAATAAATATATTATTTTTGAATATAATATTGTACGATTTTAATTTTATGATATTATTTTATGATATGTTAGTTTTTATTTTATGGTGTTATATTACAATTTTTTTTATTATCTTATATTTAAATTATAATTTTATATTACGTAAAATATTATTTTCGTCACTATTATTTATTGTGATTTTGTCTATATTGTAGTCATTAATTTAATTTAATTTAATTTATTTAATTCAATAAAATATGACATGAAAACAAATATATGAGGAGCATTTTAGTCTTTTACAAATCAAAATTGGATGGAAAAGTTGAATTTAACACCATATGGGGCTAAAAAAATATTGAATTCACTTTGTAGGGAGTTTTTGAAAAACATTGAAAAGTTAGGGGGTTTTTGATAAATAGCAGAAAAGTTAGGGAGTTTTTGAAGAATTTTTCTTTTTTTTTTTGTGAATTTCCACTCAAACCTTTTCTTACTCATGGAAATTATATATCAAATGATAATGTCACGGTTCTGTGATTTTAGAGGCCTCGGACGATCATTAATTTGGACTTTCGAAAATTAGAGTTGATGTCATTCAAAACTAAAGAAAAACAGAGAGAAACATATCTATTTATGAATGATTTTTTATGGATGATTTGAGAGATTTGGAAAGAAACCAAGAAGGCCTGCGCATCCTCCCTCGGCTTCGAAATTATATTTCCTATATTTTATAGAAATTACAATTAAAATTATTCTGAACTATTACATATGGAATTTCTATCTTATGTAGGTTTGAGTATATTAATTTGAATTTTCTAAATGACAATTCAAGATCTTAAAAGATATGCAATTCAATATTTCAGTTACGGGATGATGTAAGTCAACTATTCAATATTTTAGTCATTAATTATAGAGTCCATATAGGGGGGCCCTCTTAAAATCACCCATATTGCTCCCTTTATCGCGTCCATGTGAACTCTTTTTACCATCTTTTTTATTTTTAATAAAAAAAGTGTTAAATGAGACTTACACGGAAATGATAAACGGTAAATTGAGAAGATTTTTAGTGGCCCGATAAATTTTTCCTTAATTATACGAGTACATGACATGACCTAAGTACGTATTATTTGGGATATCAAACTGCGAAGCGCGCGACCCATGCTTACTAACGAATTTGATAATTCAAATCTAAATATTAGAGTAGCTGAAACAAATAAATTAAATAAATCTAGTCGCAATGTCAATTTTGGAGGGACGAGCTGAAGGCTGATTTTTTGGCTAAGTAGTGAGGATTCTAGGTTTTTGATATGTTAACCTTAGATCGACATGGCTGGTTTGCTGGTTTCTATCTTAACGTTGATTTCAGCTTGAAAAGGGTCTCGTTCTCAACTAGTAAATCCGATTTCCGGAGAAAATCATCATACTAAAGCCTCTAGAATGCAATCTTCTCTGCTATTTGACTATCCTGAATATCCAAAATCCTTCGAATTATTTACATGATTCGGCGATCTGTTTATTTTACAGGTCTAGTTTTGGGCTTCATCCCTCAGCCTTTTGCTTGCTAACCTAAGTACTAGAAAATATGTGGTCCCTACAATTTCAAATAAGGATTAAATTGCACAAAATAAATCTCAACAATTGAATCACAACAATTAAGATAAGGGGTTAATAAAACCAAACAAATTTCATTGGGCTACTCGCTGACCCTAGAAGAGTGTTTAAACACATGATAAAAGATTAGATAAATAATTGGATTCAAGTCATATCATACAATTAAAGAGTGCATAATGCAGCCTAATCTACGATGATTCGACTCTGCATGTTGCCATGCCGGCGCTATATAATGTATTTTTAGATATGTGAAATTCAAATCCGGGTCTTCCGGGTCTCTTTCGGTGGTTTTACCATTATAGTAAGTGAACGGTTGTTATGTAATGTTCATTTTACAGCATTATATATTGTTCCTTCTAAAGCACATCGTTTCTAGCTCCATTTAAGAAGTTATAATGTTCGGAAACAACATATGAGTGAAAAAAATTATATTGTTCAAAAAAGAGTAAATAAGTTTAAAAGAAGTATGCATAAGTAAAAAATTATATATACAAAAAGAAAAATTATATATATAATTAAATAAAGTGGATATACTAATAAAAAATATAGTATTATATATGTGGGTAAAAGTATATATGGGTACAAAATTATATATGCATGAAGTATAAAAAGATTATATACATAAGATACAAAAAAATTAAGTAGGATTTTCAGAATACTGTATATTGGGGAATGTTTAAATGATATATAATATAAATAGTTAATTTTTTTTTTAAGCTTCAGGAGGTCTCACTGAGATTTTCATTAATAAAGAAAAAAAGTTTTAGCAGAAAAAATACAAATAGTTCGCTTTTGAATAAGATTAAAAATGGCCTAGGTTCAAGCTAAATACTACAAATTGATGCTTGAATCCTGACTAACTAACTAACAGAGCTCCTGTCAATTTGAAGCTTGAAGATTGATCTCGATATTTAAGCTCGGTCGGTGTGGCCTTCTGTAAAGTCCAACAAAAAAAAAATTCCGTTCCGATTTCGTTATGAACGGACTATTCCGTTCCGAACGGAATATACCGTCCAAAACGAAAGGTTCTATTCAGCAAGGATTCTCATTGTCAGTTTTGGCTGAAATCTTGGTTTAGTCCGTTCCGAACGGAATAACCGATTAAAGTGGCTTCTCTCTCACCCAACTCATTTACTTTCGATTCATTTCTCTCTCCCGTCCACTCCTTCCTTCTCCTTGAAGCTTCCGCTCTTAAATCGGGATTTGGAGCTTGTCTCGCTAGCGTTTCCAATTAGTGAGACTTTGTTCTCTCTCTTTCTCTCTCTCTCGTGGTGGGTTGGTCTCTCTCTCTCTTCAACTCTCTCCTTCTCCTTGAAGCTTCCGCTCTTGAATCGGTATTTGGAGCTTGTCTCGCTAGCATTTCCCAAGGGTGAGTGTTCTTCCCTTTTCTTGAGTGTGAGTGATTTTCTTGATTTCGTGTTAATTTTTCTTCTTGAAACGAAACTAGATAAATCTAGTTCAAACCGTGAATCAAAAGGTTTTACCCAATTGTTTTGCTCCGATGGAATTGTAGTAAAATTATCTAGATCTTGAAAACTTGGAGGAGTGAATTTTCAATTTCCCCTTTTAATTTCTTATTATGACGTGGTTAGGGTTTTACTCTATTAGGCCGTTAATCATGATCTAACCCCATGTTTTGCTACAAATAATAAATCCACCTTATAATGAGTCATAACTCACTATAATTGCTATTAAATATATTATGATTAATTCATGACATGATTAATTGAGATTTATGATGGAACTTACTTATATTATATATGTATTATATAACTTAGAAATTAGGCCCTGTAACGTCACTCTGGATTAAAATTTTATAAATCCCGTTAGCTTGGGGTGTGCAAACCCTATACGAATAGGGAGGGAAGGGATGATATTAGATGTAGTGATAAATTCCAGACTTTTCCCGGGTCAATGATGCGATGGATTCGGCACGTCAAGTATCATCTTGTTAGAAAATGTGCGAGTTCCTGAACCGGGCTCATCTTATTAGGAATAGCGATTTCTGAGCCATGCTCATCTTGTTAGAAAATGTGCGAGTTCCTGAGTCTGGTTCATATTGTTAGGAATAGATTGGTTTTCTGAGTCATGCTCATCTTGTTAGAAAATGCGCGAGTTCCTGAGCCCGGCTCATCTTGTTAGGAATATCAATTTTCTGAGCCATGCTCATCTTGTTAGAAAATACGCGAGTTCCTGAGTCCTGCTCATCTTGTTAGGAATAGCAGTTTTCTGAGCCTCTTGTACTTGTTCTGAATAGAGCATGGAATGTCCCCCCCCCCCGTCTATTTGTCACTACCGTTGAATACTATCCCCAACTCTCAACGCATATGTATGTGTTATATAAAAATAACACTACTCTTGGAAAAGTAAAAACTGAACGATCTCGCTTTATTGTTCCTTAATTCATAATTATTACATAGTTTGATTTGTTCTCAGTTGAGTAATTCTTTGGGGATAGCCTACGAGACGCGACCGTCTTAATAAGCTAGCCCTAAAGCATTTCTCACTTAATCGACTCTCGACTAACTATACTTGTTCATTTGGTGTTTTTGTTTTGGGTCTAGGTGGGGAGCAGGGAGCAGCTGGAGCGCAGGAGTAGATTTGGTGAGGTTGCGTAATGAGATCACGGTTTTGTGTGTTGATTCGACTCTTTTGTCCTGCTTGTATGATGTCGTATTTTGGAGACTTAAATGTGTCATTAGACTTGTTATTCCGCTTACTATGTTAGAAAAGGGTTGTATTCATATTGCACCGTGAATCTTTATTTTATATCATGTTATGTTATCTTTGTTATGATATTTGTTTAAGCCTTAATGTATCTACGGTACGTGGCGGGTTGTTGCACTCGTTTCATTTTGGGTGTGACACCTTTGTTGTTGAAAGATCATCTGGTTTCTTGCCTTCCAGACGGACCAACATGTACTCAGCCACATCGAGTCTCATCTACTAGTACCGTCCTTAGTTAGGCCTTGACTATGATCACTCCAGAAGGTGTCCATGTCAGGGCAAAAGCTGGAGTCCATGCCTTTGCTCGCCCAGATTGATGTTGCAAGTTGGCAATGGAGGAAAATGTGAGCCACCGTTTCTTCCGTATGTGAATTGCAAAGAGAGCACTCTCCTTAATTAGGCTAACCTCGCTTTGAAGGTTAGTTTGCATAAGTAGCCTATCAAGTAACATTAGCCATGCAAAAAAACGTATTTTTTCGGGACATTTAATCTTCCAAAGTCTCCGATTATCATTTGTAGGCGGATTTTGTAATGAATTCACCCAAGATAGTTCATCTCCACTTTGCTTTGTCCCTTTGAGGAGAGGGATTGATTGAAGCTAGGGTTAAGAAGAGATCTTGTGCTTCTGACCTAATTCTTTCATTAGGCGATGATGTAATGTAAGGTCGGATTGGAAATCAATGGATCCACTTAGTACTTATGCCACTGTTTGGTTGTCATCTCCTACTATTTCGTAGAGAACCAGAAAGAAGTTTTTAAGCCTACCTTCTATGTTCCACGGAGACGGACACGAGTGTCGTGTCCGACACGGCACGAACACGGCGACACGACATTTATAAAAAAACTAGAGGACACGACACGTTATATATATATATATATATATATATATATATATATATATATATATATATATATATATATATATATATATATATATATATATATTATAATATTATTTTTTATGAATAAAATATATAATTTAATTATTGTATATATTATTTATGTCAATTTCATTTTATTTTAAAGGATTATATATAATACCTTTACCTTATAATCGAAAAGTCATACATAATATTTTATAATTGATACAATATATATAACATTTGAAATTTTACTTTTATACGTACATACAAGATATTTGACGCTTTACATATTTGTGTATGAAAATTTTACACTAAATAATCAAAATTTATTTTAAACATGCAGTACTACAATTACTAAAATAGAAAAGAAAGATAAACTAGTCTCTAAAATAAGAGAATGATGAAATAATGCAATAATTGCGCTAACAAATCTAACGCACGTTTCTGAGAAGTGTCATGACGATTTTTAATAATAAAATATTTGACACGTCACGTGATGTGTGGGACACGTGTGCGATGAGCGTTATGTCTGACACGAATACGAACAGATTTTTAAAGTGATCGCGCAATATAGCCTACCTACAAAGGCCCATAAGTCATTTCAGAAATTGATTCGTTGCCCATTTCCTAGTTCATAGGAAATTGAGATATTGAATAGAGGCATTAATTTCATGAGCTGTTTATAAAATAATGAATAGACTTGTGAAGTAGGGCTAAGGTTACTTGGGTCCTCTTTCGCTGATCTCTTCGCGCCTTCATAGTAAATCAATTGATAAAATGCAATAGAGTTACATAAGTCGATTGATCATTGATGTCTATTTTTCTAGATAAAATTGTTATTTTTGCAAAATAAAATCATAATAAGGATTATTTCAGAAAACAACTCGTTTATTGTGGTTCCATTAATACCTCCATGCAAATCTAATCTCTTCGCCCAATATTAATTATCTCCTCTTTTTTCAAAACAAAATATTATTGTCTCATTAGAACTTCTCCTTCGTAGCAAATTTACTGGTATGACCAAAGCGTGACTATGATACGTCAATCATGTTAAACTTCCCAGCTGGCAAGTTTGCCCCGAGCACGTCCATGAAAATATGCATTTCATAATGAAAACCAAGCCAATAACCGAAGTTCATGCGTGTCCCTACAAAATCTCAAAATATTATGTGTGGTGTTACCAAAAAAATAAAAAATTCGTGAAAATCCATAAAAACATGGAAATATCAACTCTGCGTGTCCCTACAAAATCTCAAAATATTATGTGTGGTGTTACCAAAAAAATAAAAATTCGTGAAAATCCATAAAAACAAGGAAATATCAACTCTTAGACTGGTCTAATTTCCTCTAATGTATTAATAAAATATAATATTTAGGAGGCTAAATATGATATTTTGAGTTTTTGGAAGTGGAAGGGTACACACGTGAAATTCACCCTATTTTCTATTGTTTAAGAGGGTATTCATTGTAGGGTTACATGGTATTATGAAATTTACAAGGGTACACGTAAAATTGCCTCAAATAATAAATTCAAAAATATCAAAAGATCAACAAATGATCAACTACAAGACGGTTGGAAGATGCAAGAAAGGAATAAATGGTCGCCATGTTAAGGAAAAACAGTGTTATATGGCACGTGGGATGCAAGAGTACTTATAGCGGGTCAAATCATCATACTATAAAATCTTAAGAGGGATTTCATAACCACAGGAAAATAAGCAGTCAAATGAAAGCAATTTATACCGTATATATTTTTTTATAATATTTTATTACTTTTTATATAATATTTTATTTATTATATTAATATATTTATTAATACAATATAAAATTTTCTAGTAAGGCACAAAATTGTTTTTCATCCCTCTCTATCTATGTGTTAGTGAGATCCACTTCCCACTTCACTGTATGTTGAATCAGTTTTTTATTATTATTATTATTTGCTCTGAGGCTCACTTCCCACTAGTATCCAAAATTACTGATGGCATTATGAGAAGTGAGGAGTATATTTATGGCTTTATATATACTTTTTCATACATCAATTCTTTTTTGAAGAAAATTTATCAAAATATCATTTCGTATTTTTCTTCTCTCTTAAAATGTTGTAGATGATAGCTAGTAATTGGTGGCATTAAACATTAACAAAAAAAATTATATACTGAACTTGTAACTCTAAGAACACCATCATGAAAAGATAAAAGAATAAGAAATAATAATATTTTAATTATTTTAAGTTATACTTTTTGTAAATTTGCCGCCACTTTATCAATATTGCACAATGTTGATGTAATTTTGAGTGTATATTAAATTATTGTTCGAACATACCGTAATAAAATATGAATTGTCATTATCGACATTTTTTTAATTCTCAAGTGAAGAATATATTGTAAATAAATAAAGAGAAAAATAGTTCATTCAAATTGATGCATATATGATTAGAAATCTTAACCTCCAGTATCACAGTAAAGGTACTTAACCACAATGCTAAATGCTAAATGATCATTTATCATTATTAAAAATATTTGTTAGACAAAAAAAATATCATATTATTAATAATATGACTATTATAAATTATCTATTTATTTTACTTTAGCATCAGGCTAATAAAATCAATGTCTCGCTTTGATAGTCATTTATTTTTATTTTTTTCCTAAGTGCAAGTGTTATTCTTTGGATATTGATATTTTGTAAGATCAATTAGAGAATTACTTAATATATTCTGAGTTCAAAATCACTTGTGTCAAAAAGAAAAAAATTATCAACAGCATTTAATGACTTGTATTTAAATTTGAATGAATAAATTTTTTAGCAACTAACTTATAGCATTGAGAAAGGAAAAATATATATGTCCCCCGTTCACCATCTCCTAACCCACCGTTTACCACTGGTAAACGGGCCCCACTTATATTCAAAATAAGTGGGCCCCGTTTACCAGTGGTAAACGGTGGGTTGGGGAGATGGTGGGGGGATGTGTATATAAACCCATTGAGAAAGGAGCTCCATTGAGCCCTTTACATAGTGATTCGGTGCACACATGGCTGCATGTAAACTGCCATAGAAGCTTCTTTCTTGTCAAGAGAACTAAGTATCTCATCCATTTCGGACCCCACTTTTCTATTTAAAAGAAGGAAGCATTACTCGACTAAAAAACAAAAAAGAAATTGATGAACTCCTAAGCCGGCCATCTACTGTTTCTGAAGTCGTTTTATCAGTTCTTCTCCCCCTTCTCCCTTTTTGTTTTTCCTTTCTTTGCCCTAATTTGTTTGGGGCAATATCACCATTTTGCCCTAATGTTGCCCTTAAAAATCTTCTTCATCTGTCTTTTGAGCTTCCCTTTCTATATCAATGCATCCCTCTCCCATCCAAAAGGTCAAAACTAAACAGATTATCATAAACATCAATGTTTTCCTTTTTTTCCACAAACATTCTGATTTTTTAAAAGCACAACCATTTTATTAATCTTGTCCAATGTAGGTTACCAAATAAATTGTGGTGCAACTGAGGAGACAACATATAGCAACATAACATGGATCTCAGATGGAGACTACATAAAAATTGGAAACTCGTCAAAAATCGAAATGCCAGATCTCATGCCAATGCTAAATACCCTACGTTATTTTCCCGACATATCAGCAAGAAAATATTGTTACATACTTCCAGTTAAGAAAGGCGCAAATTATCTAATACGAACCACGTATTTCTACGGAGGATTCGATGGTGGAGATATACCACCAGTTTTCGATCAAATTATAGAGGGTACAAAATGGAGTTTGGTTGATACTAGGGAAAATTATGCAAAGGAAATGGCATCATATTATGAAGTCATAGTGGGGTCAACAGGAAAATCTCTAAGTGTTTGTCTTGCTAGGAACGAAAATACGACCTCAAGTCCGTTCATTTCAGCTCTTGAATTGGTTTATTTGGAAGATTCCATGTATAATGCTACTGATTTTTCGAAATATGCTCTCAGTACAGTTGCCCGGCATAAATTTGGCTTTGATGGTGGCATTGTAAGGTAAGAATATTGTATTTATCTATTTATCAATGAAAATAAGTACATTAACATATATGCATGGAACTATGTTGGTTCATAGAAATAATTACGTGGATTTTGATCAATGGAGTTAATACTAGATGGTTATTTTAAATTTTGTCAACAAGTTATCTGTTATTGCCCCTTGCAATTATCATTCAACCATATATCAGTGTAAGAAAAAAAAAACAGAGCACCAAAATAATCATATTTATCTAACTAGCTATCCAGATGATCAGTTCAACCGGTTCTGGGAGCCATATGAAGACGACAGCCCAATAGTCACGAGCCAATCAACCATCTCTACATCAGACTTCTGGAATCTTGCACCTCAAGCAATCTTCACGACCGGGCTCACCTCCAGTAAGGGCGAGAACTTGACTCTCCATTGGCCTTCAACGCCAGTTCCTGAAGCAAATTACTACGTCGCCCTCTATTTTCAAGATGATCGGCCGTTTGGTTGGAGGGTTTTTGATGTTTTGATAAATGGAGAGGTGTTTTATCAAGGGTTGAATGTTACTAGTGAAGGGAGTATGGTTTATAGTGCTAGCTGGCCTTTGTCAGGTCGGGCGAAAATTGTATTGGTGCCTGATGTTAATTCGACTGTTGGACCGATTATAAATGCGGCCGAATTGTATATGGTTGTACCTCTTGGAGGAAGAACACATCCTAGAGATGGTAAGATATTTTATGATGCAAATATTTGGTTTAAGTTATATTAATTCCTTTAGATTTGAGAGAATATGGTTCATTTTGGTCTTTTATATGGCTGACTTATGGAACCATGTTTGCTTCTGCTAAAAACAGAGCGAACAAATTCAAAATAAAAAAAGAAAAACTAGATAATTTATGTACAGCAAAACAAAAGAACTGATTATTTTTGTATTTCTTGTTTTGAACTATTAATTTGATGTAATTGTAGTAATTGGCATGACTGCACTTGCGAAGAATTTCAGTGAAACGCCTTCAGACTGGAGTGGAGATCCATGTTTTCCAAGAGAAAATGCATGGACTGGTCTCACTTGCTCACCAGACAATCTTGCGCGCGTTGTCTCAATGTAAGTCAAACTACAGAAAGCAATTATAATCTCAATGTTTAAAACTATGCATATAATTTAAATAACTTGCCTCCATTATAATGTGATTGAATATTTTGGATTGTTGATTGAGTTTGAATAGTTTTATTAGGTCACAGTTTTAACTTTTAATTGAATATGGTTAATTGATGAAATAAATTTTTATTTTGATTAGGAATCTAACCAACTTCGGTGTGGGAGGATCAATTTCAGAGAACATTGCAAATTTGACTGCGATTAAGAGCATGTAAGTTTGAGTTGTACAAACGAGAAATTATTTTGAAAATGAATTTAGTTGACAGATTAATTTATATCTTCAGATGGCTTGGTGGGAATAATCTGACTGGTACAATACCAGAAATGAGCAATCTCAAGCAGTTGGTTTCAATGTAAGTAAAATCATTTTTGCACTGAATTTGATGTTATGCAAATAATTAATTAGTTCTAATAAATATATTAATAACTATTATAAATTAATGATAACTAAAGGCATCTGGAGAACAACCAGCTCACTGGAACAATACCTGACTCACTAGGAGAACTCCCAAGAATCCGCGAAATGTAAGTAAATAGCTTTTATTAAAGAAAAATTCTTTTTTCTTTTTTTGGGGAATTTTGTTTTTTTTCAAAACTGATTTTTGCTTTAAATTATTATGTAGATATCTCCAAAACAACAAATTACAAGGCACAATACCAGATAATCTCATAAATAAAACAGGCCTGATTCTGGAGTGAGTCTTTAATTGAATTCTTCTTTTATTATTATCTTTAGTAACCAAAAAAATATATCTATGGTTCATTGCTGGTGCATTTCTATCAGTTTTGACAATTGTTTCTGGTAATTGACAGGTTTTCTCCAGGGAATAATCTTAATTGATATACATGGACAAAGGAAAAAAAGAATACGCATATACAGTTTGTAATTTTGGTATATAATAGTACTATATATTGTCAGTATGGCATGGCTTTGTATGGAGTAATTATTGTATGTTTTTGTTTTCTTGTCTTTCTGATGTTTTATATATGGCAAGATATGAAGTAAATTTTAGTTTATTAGTAGGCGAATTATCGATGCTGGCACATAAAAACTTCTTCGAAAAAAAGGTCTCTTGAGGACTTAATTTAGTCATTGTATCATTTTCTAATATTTTTGCTTCCCTTTTGACTTTTGAGGAAATTGTATGGATTGATGTTTCGTCTTGTCAGAGGAATTACTGTTTTTTTAATGAGATATCGAGATGATTAGCGTGAAACGTGGATTTTGTTGTGGTGCACTAAAAAGAATTTCTAATTTGTCCTCTTAAAATATTCCTACTCTGAGGTTTGTTCATCTCCTTTCGCCTCTCAGCTGCTTTCCCTTTTGAAGATTTGAGAGATGTATTTTGATCTTGTTTTTCGTTTTTTTTGCTCTTTTTGTTTGAATTTTACGAATTGATTGCTATGATGAGAAACCTAGTCATCCATCACTCTTATAGAGATTAACATCTCTTGTACTGAGATCAACTTATACCCATTTAGTTCTCTGAGCCTTCACTCAAAAAAAAAAAAAAAAAATATTCCTATTCCATAATGAAGTAATAAATAATATTTGGTTTAAACTCTTAGTGTGAAACAAAATTTCGTTTGACATCGTGTAATAAACAAGAATCACACGAATCAAAATAGAAAAATGCACAAATATACCTAAAAAAAATAATAAATACAAATTTATTATATGACCTAAAATACATGTGTGACTGAACCCCAACCCCAACCCCACCCTCACCCCCACATACACACCTTTTTTCCCCTTTTATATATGCATGCTTTCAAGGTCTAACAGTTACACAATACTAAACTATGTTGCATACATAAATTGTCTTAAGTACATACAAATGTTTGAAAGTTTTAGTACAAATATAATTTCATGTTTGCCTTGAACGCCATGCTGAGACAGTAGCGATGACTCTTCCCTTCCACCCAATAAGTAGCCATTTCTTATCATCATCGATAAAAAAGTTCTTATGATAAACTTCCTTCACCTTATTTTTAATTCTCTTTAATATGGTATGATCCAGAAGCAATTGCTCAAACGTCATTCTTGAGTTCCTAGTATGCCATTGTTTATAGGTCTCGGCCCCTACACATCTCTCCGGCCCCTCACATGCTATCAAATTAATTACTGTACGACCCCATATACTATTTTCTATGAACCATCTTTGTTTATTGTTATGTAACATAGTAGTATCAAGAAAATCAAACGTTGCAGAAAAGTGAAGAAGCACTTGCTTAAAGCGGTCAACAAAAAATGAATTACTAAATGATCCATTAATAATTGATTGGATGAAAACATGTGGCCTAATCTGCCGTATAATATCAAGAACTTGATTTTTTGGGCTATTCATCGCATCTGTTTCTTCCTGTAGATATTCAAAACCATGATAACACTTCACAATAACCACTTCATCTTTCTCAATATTGAGATCGTCAATGCAAATTTTATCCCATTTTGTACCTAAGCCTCTATACTCAAGAGGAACACCATAACTTCTAGAGAAAAAAGCCAACTTTTGTCGTGCCAGTTCAATTCGCTCAGCAGTCAAGGTTGATCCCGGACTTTCAATATTAGTTATCCTAAGTTTCAGAGGTCCATCTATCCTTCTAGAGAGTTCATGAATTAGAAATGGCCAATAGAAGCCAAAATCCGTGCCAAAATTAATGATATGTAATTTTGATTTCTTCTTGATCGCATTAAGGATTGTATGGTTGGCAAAATACTGTAAAACCATGAGAGTCGGGAATGATACTAGATCCATGCGGAGACAACTCAAGATATCTGTTAATGTTCCTTGTGGCATCAAGAGTTCGTAAAGCTTACTACTAATTCCATTTAAACGTGCTTCGAGTGCATGGACAAATATGTGGGCCATCCTTTGCACCCCATCTCCATAAGGAAAAGAGTGTTTTTTTATCTGTTTTATTAGTTGATTGGCATTTTCATCATTTATAGCTATTGCTTGTGAACAATGGATAAGAAGAGTTCTTAGATCAACTAAGTTCTCATGGATTCCCAACTTACTACTCGAGCTGGCTCCATTTTGCATGATTACACGTAGACGAAGTGCTTCCTTTGCATAATGTTCTTCATGTAGAAGAAAAACTTTATCAAGTACCACATCCCGATTTTTGTAATGAAGCACATTAATTTTGTATTTTTGTCCTTCCACAAGAGACAACTCTGCAGAATTTGCATGCCTTTTACCCTTCAACAACATGATAGTTCTATCTTCTTCTTCACCATCTTTTACTATGCTTTGAACTAAATGACTATCATTCTTCCTTTTCGAGTAAAACCAAATTTTATTAGCTGGTAAATCCACAGTCAATTTGTTGTTAGCAATGCTTGGAAGGAACTTCATCCCTTCTTCTACCCCTCTTTTGAATTATAAACTTGGTAATCTCTCATTGTTAATTTGGTTAGTAATACTAGGAAACATTTGTGGGACATTGGCTTCTTGTAAATCACTTGGGGAAGATGAATGCTTTTGTCGAAGAGTATCGTAAAATGATCTCTCCACCGCTTGGAGAGCAGCCTTATCTATATGTGCATTAGTATTTTCGTCAATGTTTTCTTTGAAAAGCATGCTACTTATGTTTCTCAATGTTATAGTTGTTGACATATCAGAACTTTCATGGTTCCATGCAAGATTTCCATTATTGGCAATGCCTTCCTTGGAGTGGTAACTGTGGACCGACTTGTTTGAAATTTTCTCCATTGAAATAAATTTACCTAAAATTCAATTTAATATTAGTAGGTCTTCCACAAGTACTGGAAGAGTAAATTATTGACCCATAAAACATGGCTAGGATAGTATCTTTTCACTCTCGTTTTATTTTATCGTCCTTTTTCTTTTCAAGAAGACTATCAATAAAGCTAACTATTTCTAAACATATTTAGGATATTTTCCTTGGTGGTGAAAATTTGTCATCATTTTCAAATTTTACGTGTCCCTACAAATTATTTGGTCCCATCCACCGGAATTGATTAGGTTTGAGCCGAGATAGGGTACTAACTAACACTACAGAATTAACATGAAAGAATTAATCAAAGAAAATAAGCAAAGATTTGAAAAAAATAAATTATTTGAACATGGAAAATTAATCAATTGGAATAATCAAAGCTTTGAGATAAATAAATTATATGTACCTTGAAGGAAGCTTAAGCTTTGGTTTGATAATGGAGAAAAATTGCCATACAAAGTAGATAATGGAGAAAAACTATCGACTTGCAGTTTAGGATACATTGGACATGTGGTGTGAAAACTATAATCTACAGAAGACAGAAGAACTGATTGGAAAAGTTAGGATACAACATTGGACATGTGGTGTGAAAATTATAATCTACAGAAAACAGAAGAACTGATTGAAAAAGTTAGGATATTACATTGGACATGTGGTGTGAAAACTATAATCTACAGAAGACAGAAGAACTGATTGGAAAAGTAAGCCTTGTTTGGCTTTCGGTCTTGACTTGATTTTTCCAAGTCCACATAGATGTTTCTGGAACAGAAAGGAAGAAAATTTGGAAGAGCCTATCATTTCTATCGTTTTTTATTTCTTCATACTTCTATTTGGTCGACTCAACTCCATTAGGTATAATACATGATATAATAGAGTTGTATTAAATATGATATAATAGAGTTGTCTTAAATTGATTTAATGAGGTTAAACATATAAATTTTAGCGCTATTTAATATTGAAGAAAAACTAATTACAAATAGTGTTTATCATGACATTCTCCAATCCTTGTTAAGATATGGCACTATTGCTTCTTGTGTAATGATATTGAATAGTTGTTTTGGTATTCTGAAATGAGTTTATTGAACCAAATTATGTGATATTGAATAGTTGTTTTGGTATTCTAAAATGAGTTTCTTGAACCAAATTATGTGAGATGTTGAAAATTTGAGCAGGCGACAGAGACTTGGGACATTAAAATATGGAAAATTATAACTTGGAAAATTAAAATATTATATATAAAGCTTATAGGTTGAAATTGTTGTATTATTTATTAAAATAAATAATATTAAATTTTAAAACTTATTTCTTTTATTTTTAATGGTCATTTAAATAAAATAAAAGAGAAAATTAATGAGGAATTTAGATTGGAATTAACTCATTTGATCTGATTTTTTCCTCTCTCTTTATAAAAAGCCTTCCCTCCTTTTCTTCTTATACAATACCACAAATACAATACTGCATAACCTCAAGCATCCATTCAAAAAAAGAAAATACAGTACGACTTAATCTTTATTCTTCCATTAGAAAGAGCGCTCTAAATATTTCTTTCTATTGCACGACTTCATTTCCTTTTGAAATGATGGTCCACTTTATGACTGTGCTACCGGAGCGGATATGAAATTTCCTTATGGATAAAAAGTTAACCCTGCACAGAAGAGTGTCATTCTGTTTTTAGGATAGTCACGGTTCATTCGCACGGCTACACATCCGGCTTGTCTTATTTTAATCATTATTTTATGATTTTATTTTATTTATTTATTTTGATTAATTTTAAAAATATAACCAACAAAAATTGTGTGCTGACAGAACCGCTTGCTGCAAGTTTTCTCATGTTTAAATATTTACTATTTAAGCATTTCTTGGAAATAATTACAGATAGAACCGATTGGCGTAATGGTCGTACTTGCCTGATTGAGACTGCGCAAGTTCAAAACTCGCTTGCTGCAAGTTTTTTTTTCACAAGTGTTATATTTTCTTTATTGTGTATTTATACCTTTAGATTAAATTTGTAAAACCTATGTTCGCTTTGCATATATATATAGGATCAGCCCGTGAGCAAACCCAGACAACGTAATTAACTGACTTAATACTAAAAATGATATATTAATATTGAAATTGTTCTATTGATATTAAAAATAGTATTTTGATAATATACTGACACATAAAATAATATATTGTTATTATAAACGAGAGATTAACACCGAAACTCATTATATTGGTATCGAAAATAATATATTAACACTAAAAATGATTGCTGAAAATATGATATTAAGATTAAAAATGATAAATCGACATTATAAATAGTACATTGACACTAAAAATTATACGCTAGTACTTAAAACGATATACTAACACCGAAAATAATATAACGACACGGAAAACATTATATAGATACCATAAACAACATATTAGTATTGAAAACTTGATCTATTGACACCGAAGATAGTATAAATCTATATTTGATAAAATAATAAGTATGAATAATTATTATCAGCTTTCAAAATAAAAATAAAAATTTTAAAAACAAAAATTGAAATTTTTTTTTTCTTTATAAAAACGAAAAACATAAAAACAGATGGTGCCAAAGGAGGCCTATGAAGATTCTGATATATTTTTTGTCAATTTTCATTTTGAAAAAGACGCCTCTAGCATACACACCACACCACACTCTCTGTACACATTCCAGATCCATGTGGCTAGTCATTCACCCATCCATCCAGCCACTAAAAAATCCTCCCAAATGTTTGTGAGTTCAGTTCTACACCCACGTTATCTTATTCCTCATTAGGGGGGTGTTCATTCGGTTCAGTTTATTCGGTTACCGAACCAAACCGGTCCAGGTCGGCTAATTTGGTTCGGTTGTTCGGGTAATTCGATTTGGTTCGATTTTCGTTGGGAAAAAACCGAATAAACCGAACCGACCGAATTATATATCAAATTGCTAATTTATAATAATTTAATCATAATTTTTAGTTTATACATATTAATATTAATTAATATAATCAGTAGTTAGTCTAACAAATATTAATCTTGATTTAATATTTTTTGGAATCCTTTCTAATTCGGTTCGGTTCGATCAAATCTTATTCGGTTCGGTTTAATTCGGTTTGACCTTACTCAGTTGAGTTTGAACCGAACCGACCGAATGAACACCCCTATTCCTCGCAACCAAATCAAACTCCACTTCTTCACTTCCTCCTCCCTCGTTTTCTCTGACCAACAAAAAACCATCTTCTACCCTTCACCGGCGGTGATGACCTCTGCCTGTAAAACCCTAAATCCTTCACAATGACTCCCTTCGCCATCCCCCTCTCTCTTCCGTTCGCTTCCCGCTCCACCTTCGCCACGCTGCTGCGGCCTCAGAGAATTTCAGTGAATTCCAGTGAGATGACTTACTGGAGCGGAGATCCATGTTTTCCAAGAGACAATGCATGAACTGGTCTCACTTGCTCACAAAACAATCTTGCACGCGTTATCTCAGTGTAAGTCCTTAAACTACAGAAAGAAATTATAATCTCAATGTTTAAAACTATGTATATAATTTAAATAACTTGCCTCCATAATAATTTGATTGAATATTTTGGATTGTTGATTGAGTCTGAATAGTTTTATTAGGTCACACAGTTCTAATTGAATCTGCTTAATTGATGAAATAAATGTTTATTTTGATTAGGAATCTAACCAACTTAGGTGTGGGAGGATCAATTTCAGAGAACATTGCAAATTTGACTGCGATTCAGAGCATGTAAGTTTGAGTTGTATAAATGAGAAACTATTTTGAAAATGAATTTAGCTGACAGAGATTAATTTATATCTTCAGATGGCTTGGTGGGAATAATCTGACTGGTACAATACCAGAAATGAGCAATCTCTCATTGTAAGTAAAATCATTTTTGTAATGAATTTGATATTATACAAATAATTAGTTCTAATAAATATATAATTATAAATTAATGATAACTAAAGGCATCTGGAGAACAACCAGCTCACTGGAACAATACCTGAGTCACTAGGAGTATTAAAATTAATGCTTTTATAAATTAATAAGTTAATTAAATTAGTTTGTATTTTATATTGTGTTTATAAAAAGACTCTTAGCCCATAACATAATTAGGTGTCTTTGTAAATATGTTATATATGAGTGTAACGAAAGGATGTTATATAAATGTGTGATTGCAAGGGTGAAATTAGGGGTGCTTAAGAAACTATAAAAGAAAGAGTGGACGGGTAAATCAAACCGCATCACTCCATAACTCCCTGTAATTAAATAATAAAACAAAAAAAGGAATTGTGAAAATTATTTTTGCCTCTTTCTCCCTCTCTCTCTCTCTCCCTGTTTCGTCCTTTTTCTCTATCTAAATTTCGTTTCACTCACAAAAGGTGGAACTCAATTCCCTTGAATTGATACACCTCTCCAGACGCTTATCCACTTAATCTCTTCATCAAACAAATAAATTGATCTAAATTTCCAAAAAATTGGCATCAGAGTCACGGTATTATTGAGTTTAGTAGGAAGTAAAAGGCGATTATCATGACAACCCAATGCGGTGTATTTGGGCTCCCAAATTAATCACAATCTCATTTTTGATGGGGAGAATTACGATTATTGGAATATTAAGATGAAGACGCTTCTAATTTCTCAAGATTTATGAGAAATAGATAAAGATACGGAGGCGATAACACCGTCGGAAAAAGAGACGGACGATGAAAAAAGATAAGGCTAGAATTGGAAGCGGAGATGAAAAGAAAGAAGAAGAAAAATGCAAAGGCGTTGTTTTTGTTACAACAAGCGATTTCAGAAAAAATATTTCCGAGAATAATCGAGGCGAAAAGCGCAAAAGAAGTATGGAAAATCCTACAAAAGGGATTTCAAGGAAACGAAAAGGTGCGAACAGCTAAACTCTTGACCGTCAAAAAGGATTTTCAAAATTTAAAGATGAGATAATGAAACGTTAACAGATTTCTTCTCTAAAATTATGGAGGGGTAAACAAACTAAGAAGTTTGGGTGAGGAATATAAGGAAATGAATTAGGGTTTTGGGTTTTGGGGATAGGCTATAGGAGGCAGGGATTTTTGTGTATTGAATGAATTTTGGTGTGTCTTCTCCTCAGGTAAGGATCTCCCTTTTATAGCACCGTGAAACCCTAACCTTGATGAGAACGCACGAGTTTCATTTCCATACACGGCCCTCCATCTGCGCTCCCTGATTTGATTGATACCTTTTCCTTGTATATATTGATCACAATTGATAGTTTCCTTGTGAGACAAAGGCACATATAGAAAAGTATCGAACATCTCCCACTTGTGCATTTGCCGAACAAAAACTTATGCCACCCGGTTACTCTATAACTAGATAGACCAAGCATAAGCTCCCACTCTTCCTGATCAATACTCACATTCATGCCGCGGGGTTACTCCAAACATTGGATAGACCCAGCTACAAAACAACTCAGATATTTCTGAGTCTCATCAAGTTAACATGCTCTATGAAATCATTAAAACTAATTTCTTTCGTCAAAGGATCAACAACCATATCAAAGGTTGAAATTTAACGTACGTTGACCTCCTCTCTTTCCATCAAATCCTTGATATAGTGATACTCGATGCCAATTTGTCGTCCTTTAGAACTATTGGACCCGCCATTAATCAATGAAATAGCGGGTTCATAATCACAGTATATATCAACTGGTCCATTAATAATCCCGAGGTCAAAATCAGATAAAAATCTTTTTATCCAAACGGCATGGGTAACTACCATGCTACAAGCAATATACTCTGCCTCTTGTGTGTACCGTGTCACACATCCCTGTTTCTTGCTTGACCAGGAAACTGCACCACCTCCAAATAAAAACACATGTGCAGAGGTCGACTTACGATCATCTATGTCTCCTCCGAGGTCAGAATCAGAATAACCTATTAATTCAAGCAAATCTGCTTGATAACAAAGGTTATAAATTTTAGTGCCTTTAAGTTATTTAAATATTTTTTTAACCGCTTCCCAATGGGTCATACCAGGATTACTTTGGTATTTACTAACTACCCCAATAGGGTAAGCTAAGTCTGGTCTTGTACACAACATCGCATACATCATACTTCTCACTGCCTGACCTTAAGGCACACCAAGTCCAGATTGACCTTCTAAGGGACATTGTGACTTAGATAATTTCTTATCTTTTGCCACAGGTGTTGGAACAGGTGTACTATTTTGCATTCCGAATCTTTTGATTATTTGATTTAAGTATCTTTCCTGAGACACACATAACATATTATTCTCTCTATCTCTAGTAATCTGAATTCCTAGGATATGATGCTTCACCCATGTTTTTCATCTCAAACCGAGTCCTAAGATCAGATTTGATTTTATTATTTAATTTCAAATCATTACCACATAGTGGAATGTCATCTACGTACAAAGATAAGATGCAAAAACTGCTCCCACTTTTCAAAGTATACACACAATTGTCTAACTTGTTCACAATAGATCCTAGTTGTAAAATAAACTTATGAAAAGTTAGATACCACTGACGGGAGGACTGTTTCAGACCGTACAAGGACTTCATTAATTTGTACACCTTGTCTTCTTGGTTTTACCTCGAACCCTTCAGAATACCTCATATATATGACCCCCTTCAAATCACCATTGAGGATTGCGGTTTTCACATCTATTTGGTGCAATTCCAAATCTAGATGTGCAACTAAACCCAATAATATCATGATAGACGCAAACTTTGTCATCGGAGAATATGTCTCCTGATAATCCACACCCTCAACCTGGGTAAATCCTTTGGCTACCCACCTAGCCTTATACTTGTCTATCATACCATCTGGCTTTAGTTTTCTTTTAAACACCCATTTATAACCAATTGTCTTTCTACCAGCCGGGAGTTCACTTAACTCCCATACATGATTCTTTACAATTGATGTAATGTGTATTTTTATACACATTTTTAGGATTTTTATCATGCAAAAATTCATCCTTAAATCACATAAAATGTTGGAAAAATGTTTAAAATTAATAAAAATTATTTTTGAAACTTTTAATACATTTTTGTGTGATTTTTCAGGTAAAAAGACCAAAAAAAGGATATTTGGATGACTCGGTGAAAAGTCAACTCCAAATAAAGGGCCGATATGAAAATCATGGGCCAAGGATGGCCGAATTCTCGACAAATATCCGCGAAAACACTTACACACGCCTCTTCGACCTTCTACAACCCTTTCCAACCAATCATTCAAGCAAAACGGCAAAAATCCACAAAAATATAAAAAGTCAAACCCAAAAACCGCCTTTGACCAAAAAGTCAACTTCCTGAAACAGGGTCTTGAGGGGTGTCAACACGAAGTTCTCGACGATACGAATCCAACGGTACCAATATCGCGAAAAAAGACCTTCTAGAACTCTCAGAAATGACGAATAAAAATCAGATCAAGATTGGTAAAAGTCAAGCCAATCGGCTTCTGCCATGTGGCAAGGGATCACATAAATCATTATGGGCAGGAATTTCAGAACTCAACCCAGGTTTTCTCCTCCTTCATTTCATTTATCCAAACCATTACCAAGGGACTTACTCCATTTCCCCTCCAATCTAGTGTAAAGCTTGGAACATACCCTCCATTTGAGTGCAAAACATAGGGATGTGCAATGATTTACCAACTGAAAACGCATTTTCATTAAGAAGTGGACTCATGAAATTTCTTGCCCTCCAATCAAGCTTTGCCACGTATGAAGGATATGCCTCTTACTCAATTCTGTTTCGTACCAACTCTTTGGGCCCAATTCCATGCCGACACGTGGCAGGTCAGTACAAGGTTTGGATCTGACCAATCAAATGGATACACGTGGCGCACCAGTTGTTTATCTCGGCCAGTCAGGAGTTGACACGTGTGCTGGTCATTGATTGTGGATATGGCTGAGGAAAATTGATAAATACACCCAGAAAATTGCACCCAGTCAGAATTTGAATTAGAATTGAAGGAAGAAATTTTAACTACCCCCAAATTACTACCCAATATCAAAACTGGATTTATACATTTCTTTAGTCCCACAACCCCATTTCAAAATCTTTTCAAGCCAAAATTTCTCAATAAATTAATCCATTCTATCCATTCTCACACACCACTCACACAACATCCTCTCATCTTTAAACCATTGTAAATACCATTATCTTCTTCTTCCTCTTCCTTTTTCTCCATGGATGACCTTATTTAGGGTTGTCCCAAAATCTAATTTTCTTATTTTGGTGCCTTGAGACAAAAGGGAGCCAAGCTTCAAGAGGAAATTCTTGTTCTAGAAGGAGCGAGAATTGAAGGAAGATTCAAATCGACCAAGGAGGCTCTCACTTGAATCTTCATTTGTGGTTTGATTTATTTTTCTTCTTTTTCCTTAATTTTTCTCCAATTTGTTGAATGAATAAAAAGTCTCAAACTTGTGTAAATATGGTTTGTATGAGCATGAGTGAGTAGACTTTGTGTAGGGAAATACTTTTTGTATAATTTGTGATGAAATCTTGTGTTTGATTTGGGTATTTTTGAGGTTTAATAAGATTAGCTTAAGAACACTTAAATTGTTTGAGTTGAATTATTTGGAAGAATATATTTGATTCAAAACTTAAATATTAAATTAATTCTAATTAGAAGATTAGTTTTGATTTAAAATTGTGACGTGTTTAGGAGTTATTCATTGGAACACTTGGAAGAGGTTTTTGTGATTAAGTTAGGTTTTAAATCGTGTTTATGTAAAACTTGAAAGTGGAACTTTTTGAGTTGAGCTTAATCTTTGGTTTATTAATTGATTAATTTTTGGAAGGAAATTTATCAAACCTTGCTTTTTGAACAATTTAAATAAATTGCCACTTGTTGTGATTAATGATTTACACATTATATAAATTGTCATAATTTCCCTACAATTTTATTAACTTTTAAAATAAAAAACAACAAAAAGATATTACTTTCTTACACTTGTTTCTATCATCTTGAACAACTTCATTATACAAAATTTTCGTTCTTAAATCATAACCCTTGTACTTGCATAAATAATTAGTACTTGAGAATTGATTTGTGAACTTGTTTTGCTTAAGGCCAGTCTCCTTGTGTTCGACACCCTAAACTCAATTTCCACATATACACTTTGTGAATAAATTAGAAAATTATAAATTTCTTTGTTAACACGTGATTACACAAACGACAAGTTTTCGCGTTGTTACAATTGACTCGATCTTTTTCTTCATGGCATTCAACCACGACTCGGATTCCCACGAATTAAACGCATCCGAATAACTCAAAGGATCTGACATATCCTCTGCATCCGCACTAAGTGCAATATATGAGATCTCACAATTGTAAACTTCAAAGTCATCTAGGTAGGATGGCGCATTCCTGTTTCTCCTATTTCTTAACATAGGATGATCACTTCATTGTACAATATTCTCTTGAATGTTTTGAGGTTCACCAGTCACTATAGGGTCTAATATATCATCTTTATAGAAGTCGTCTAAGATCAGTAGATGTCTATCATTCTCTTTCGTTGGTTCTTCCACTTTACTATTTTCAAAGAACTCGCATCACGACTTTCTACAACCCTTTTGTCTTTAATACTATAAAACCTATAACCATTTGACTTCTCAGAATAACCAATAAATATGTACTTTACAGTCTTAGAGTCCAACTTATCCCTATGTTGTTGTGGGATCAACACATAAGCTACTGATCTTCACATTCTTAAATGGGATAACATTGGTTTTCTACCTTTCCATAAATCATATGGAGTTCACTCTACCAATTTAGTTGGTAATCTATTAAGGACATACGCATCAGCCTTTACCGCTTCACCCCAAAAACTCTTGGGCAAGCTTGATTGTGACATCATGCACCTAACCATGTTCATGAAAGTTCTATTACACCTCTCAGCTACACAATTTTGCTGTGGTATATAACTCATGGTTGTTTGCCTCTTTATACCATGACTTGTGATATAGTTGTCAAATTATTTTGAGTTAAACTCTCCTCCCATATTGGTCCTTAATATTTTAATCTTCTTGCTCAATTGATTCTCAACTTCGTTCTTGTACTTTATGAAGTAATCAACTTGGCATTGAGCAAATAAACATACCCATATTTAGAGTAATCATCAGTAAATGTTATGAAATACTCTTTACCACTATGGTTCTTAACACGTAATGGACCCCATATATTCGAATGGATAACTTCTAATAATTATGTTGATCTTTCTCCCACTGAGAAAGGCTTCCTGGTTAGCTTACCAAAAGGACAAAATTTACATGTGTCATATTCTACCATAGTTAATTCAGGTAATAAACCCATTTTAATGATTTTATTTAATATTTGTTTTCCTGGGTGACCTCAACGCATGTGCCATAATAGAGAATCAACTAAATAAGCATTGGGAGGCATAATATAATCAAGAAAATCATCATTCTCATTAGAATTATCAACTGATACATCAAGAATTATTTGCCGCACTTACATTATTCTCTATTATATTGAACTTAAACAAATCATGTACTAGGTCAAGCATACCACGAGCCAACGCCTCGCCATGCTTTCCCAATTGTCACAGTGTGGGCTCCCAAGTTCTGATACCGATAAAAGCACACGTCATAACCTTTCTTAACCAGCATCGGGACGAAAATAAGATTCCACCTCATTCCGGGAGCATACAATACGTCTGTGAGAAGTATGTTAAACATGCCCAAATTCAGCTTGTAGGTGTCAATCAACTGCACCTCAGTGTATGCGTCATTTCCCTTGTAGATTCGATGCTCCTTCGGGTTTACGGTTTTGACTCCACCAATCCTTGACATGTCCGTGCTATGTGCTTTATGGCTCTAGAATCGATGCACCACCCATCAACTACCGGAGAAGAGAAGTTGCACTCGGTCATCATGACCAAGTCCTTGTTAGATCCTCCACCTTGACCATTCTTCTTCTTCCCTTGATTCAAAGGGCAAAGGGCACTGGGCCTTCTTGCATTTGTAGCATGCACCCTTAACACCGGGACCTGCGTTGTCTTTCACCTTGAACTTCTTCTGGAACGGTTGTCTGAATTTGCCCTTCGGACGAAAGGAACCCGTGTTTTGAACACCTTTACCGGCATATGCCTCAGCATCTATGGGGGTTGCTTGCGACATATTTAGATTCATATTATGGACTTCCTTCATGCACTCTTGCTGATTGGCTAACTGATGTGGTAAATCCTTCATGCTGATGCTGTTGATGATGATGCGCATCGCCATCTGCACCATTGCCCAAGAAGAGGGCAGACTATTGATTATCGTCGAAACCTGCATCTTCTCCGAAATCGGAGATCCCGCGGCTTCAAGGTCGTTCGCCATCAGCATCATATTGTTGACATGGTCAAGCACATCAGTAACTTCATGCATATGACAATAGTTATAACGCTGCAACAATAGTTGTATATGCGTTTGAGATTTAATGACATATTTTTCTTTAATTGCCGCTAGAAGTGCTGAACACCTTCATTAAATTGTCATGCATTAACATTAGGATGATACTTCTAGCGACCTTATTGTCGCTGTCCCACTTCTCGGTTACCTTCTTTTCCACTTTTGTTGACGTAGAAGTCAAGACAGGCCGGTCCTTTTCTAAAACATAGTCCAAGCGATGGACTATCAGGGCATGGGTCACCTTCTCGACCCCAATATCGTAATTGCTTCCCGTTCAAGTGCTCAATCCGAGCAATTTCGGCATTCACAGTGGAGGTCGACATCTCTAATAATTGAAGAGATATAACCACTTAGAATATATATATATATAAGTTATAAAATTTACTTAAATATTTGCTTCTACACTGAAGCTAACTTAAATAAAATAATACTATTATTGAATAAATTATAATTATTATCACTTTATTTGGTAAGGTTAATAAGAAAAATTATGGAACATGCTTATAATTTAAGAGTAACACAACAACATAACTAGTGGTCCGGGTTTATTACGACATAACAGTTAACAACAAATAATTTACATGGCGGTCTGGATCAGTCTTTTTATTTATTTAACAAGGCCTATTAAAACGATGCTGGTGGGCCACACAGATTTTATTCATTAATTATAGATGATAAAAGGTTATGGGCTGATAAGAATTTAATAATGGTCCAACACAAACCAATAATTATAAGTACCTATAAGCAACAGTGACGGACAAAACAATACACAAGTGGGTCCTATTGTAAGATTCTTCTTCTCAATCAGCCACGAGACAGAAAAGAAGAAAGAACGAAAAAAGAAAAATTAAATTGCGTGCATTATACAATGGGATCGAAATCGAGACTACGAGAAGCAAGCTTGATTCCTCTACACGCAGCCGTCTACAATAGAGATCTGTTCTATCTCCCAACAGTCGTACGGTCGCTGACTTCGAAACAAAGCTGTGATGTCAATGTAGGAAACGAATTAGGGTTTCGGGGCTGGGATGTAGGACGCGGAAATTTCTATGTATTGAATGGATTTTGGTGTGTCTTCTCCTCAGGTAAGAGTCTCCCTTTTATAGCACCGTGAAACCCTAACCTTGGTGAGAATGCACGAGATTCATTTCCATACACAGCCCTCCAGTTGCACCCCCTGATTTGATTGATCCCATTTTCATGTAGATATTGATCACAATTGATAGTTTCCTTGTGAGACAAAGGCACATATAGAAAAGTATCTAATAAGGAGTTTTTCGAGAAGTCGGGTTGTGAAAAAATCCTCATTAGCATATTCACAAAATATGATAACATGGCCTCGATCATTGAAGAAACTCAAGATATCTCAATCCTTAATGTAGATGATCTAATGGGTTCACTAGAAACATATGACCAAAGAATAAATAGAGATACCGAGCAATCTTTTGAGAGCGTATTCCAATCGAAAACCACCATAACCGAATCTTCAAATGAAAATATGGTGAAGGGAGAATCATCTCGCGGCGGTAAAAACGGTAAAGGTGAAAGTCGATTTGGAAAAGGAGAAAATAGAAGAAATAATTAAAAGTGGTGCAATAATTGTAAAAAATCGTCTTATTTCGAAAAAGATTGTTGGTATAAAGAAAAATCCCAATGATATAATTGTAAGAAATTCGGTCATCTAAAAAAAGATTGCCGAAATAAAACGAACGAGCAAGCCAATTACACCGAAGGGAAAAATAGTGCGTAACATACTTTTATTGCATGTCATGCGGCCGTAGAGCGTAAAGAAGAAGTGTGGTATGTTGATAGCGGATGTAGCAAACATATGACCGGAAACGAATCGGTCTTTAGAGAAATTGATACAACCATCATTACTCAAATTACAATGGGTAATAGTGCGGTTGTTCAATCGAAGGGAAAATGCACAATCGTTATTGAAACAAGGACATGCCGTTTGTCAGTAGGTGATGTGTTGTTTGTTCCAGAGTTGATGCAAAATTTATTGAGTGTTGGGCAATTGATTGAGCACGGTCATGCGGTTCATTTTGAGGGTGAGTTTTACAAACTTTATGATAGGCTTAGAAAATGAAGTAAATTAATTGTGAATATTAAAATGGAGAAGAATCATAATTTTTCCCTTATTCTAAATATTTTCAAACATGTGGCGTTGAAGGCTAGTGTTGAAGATATGTCATGGTTATTACATAAAAGGCTCGATCATGTGAATTTTGAGAGTTTAAAATATTTTAGTAAGCAAAATATGGTGTACGGATTACCGGACATACAAGAGAAGGGTGATGTGTGTGAAGTGTGTGCGCTCGGTAAAATTCACCGAGAACCATTCCCAAAAGAAAGAGTGTGGAGAGCCACGAAACCATTGGAGCTTGTGCATACCGATGTGTGTGGGCCAATGATGACAAATTCAGAAGGCGGTGGTAACCGATATTTCATCACCTTCATAAATGATTACTCGCGAATGTGTTGGATTTATTTCATGAGACAAAAATCCGAGGCATTCAAAATTTTCATAAAATTTCAAATTATGGTTGAGCGGCAAAGTGGCGGTTGATTAAAAAGCTAAGAAGTGATAGAGGCGGTAAATACAACTCGAAAGAGTTTGCAAAATTTTGTGAAACTATCGGTCTTGAAAGATAATTGACCGTGGGTTATACACTGGAGCAAAACGGTGTTGCCCAAAAGAAAAATAGAACAATAATGCAGATGTGTCGAGCGATGTTAAATGAAAAAGGCGTTCCGACGAAATTTTGGGCCAATGCGGTGAACACGGCGGTTTAGTTGTTAAACTGGTGTCCCACAAAAGCGGTCAAAGATAAAACCCCTTTTGAAGTGTGGTCGGGTGGAAGAAAGTCATCCATGAATCACTTGCGAATTTTGGGTCCGTTTGCTATGCGCATATCCCGAAAGAAATGAGACATAAACTTAAAGAAAAAGCCGAGAAATGTATTTTCATTGGTTATAGTTCTCAATTAAAGAGTTATATACTATTTAGTTTAAAAAGAAATAAATCAATCACAAGTCGAGATATGATTTTTAATGAGAAAGAAAAGTGGGATTGGAAAGAAAAAAGAGTTGAAAACGTACCAATATTGTCGGTGTATGAAGAAGAAAATGGCGTAGAAGAAATCGAAGATGAAAATAAAAAGAATGATGAAGAAGAGGAAATACGCAATATCCTCCGACTATGGGTCGAGTTCCTCTACATCAAGTTTAACACCACTGATAAAAAATCAAAGATTTAGAGATATAAATGATATTTATTTAGATTACAACTTTTGCATTGTCAAACCGGAATATTTTGAGCAAGCGATAAAAGAAGAGGTTTGGAGAAATGCGATGGAAAAAGAAATATAAATAATTGAGAAAAATGACTTGGGAGTTGGTTGAAACACCAAAAGAGAAGAGTTTAATCAAGTCAAAATGGATTTCCAAAACAAAAACAAATCTGGATGGATCCGTTCAAAAATACAAGGCACGATTAGTTGCGAAAGGATACGCACAAAAATCCGGTACCGACTACCAAGAGACATTTGCACCGGTTGCGAGGCATGAAACTATTAGGTTGTTGATTACCTTGGTGACACAAAAATATTGGAAACTGTACCAACTTGATATAAAATTCGCTTTTCTAAACGGAGTATAAAAGAAGAAGTGTATGTGGAGCAACCGCAAGAGTTTGTGATGGAAGGAAAAGAAGATAAGGTATACGAATTGAAGAAAGCATTGTATGGGTTGAAGCAAGCACCCCATGCATGGTATAGAAATATTGATGTGTAGTTCACCAACAAAGGATTCAAAAAAAGCCCGAGTGAGCCAACCATCTACATCAAGCAAAACAAAAATGGTATGACTATCGTTTCTCTTTATGTTGATAATTTAATCATTACCGGAAGTGATGAAGGAATTATGCAAGAATTTAAGAATGAGATTTTGAAAAAATACGAGATGAATGATTTGGGGTTACTTCATTATTTCTTGGGTATTCAAATTAATCAAACCAACGATGACGTTTTTATTTCTCAAAAATAAGTATGCCCAAAGTATTATCTCTAAATTCAAAATGGAGAATTCCAATCTGGTGACGACACCGTTATTGATGGGTGAACAATTGACAAAAGAAGATTATAATGGTGATGCCGATGAATCGGTATATAAAAGCTTAGTTGGAAGCTTACTATATCTTGCCATTACAAGACCCGATATTATGTATGCGTCGGATTTATTGCCTCGGTTTATGAATCGACCGAGTATGAAGGAATTATGCCCTAGGACAAAGTGTTGGACTAGAGATTAGATTATGAGAACCACGTTTATTTAGTTCATATATGATTGAGTGTATGGGTGACTAATATATTTGCATATATTAGATCCTCCATGAATGACATTTCGGGTTGTGTCATATACACATCCTCGAGTAAATTTCCATTAAGAAAAGCTGTTTTGACATCCATTTGCCATATCTCATAGTCATAATATGCAGCTATGACAAGCAGAATTCTAATCGATTTAATCATGACAACTGGTGAGAAAGTTTCGTCATAGTCTATACCATGGGTTTGTCGGAAACCTTTCGCAACAAGTCTTGCTTTATAGGTATGCACATTTCCGTCCATGTCAGTTTTCTTTTTGAAAACCCATTTACACCCTATGGTCTTAGAACCTTCAGGTGAATCAATTAGGTTCCAAACTTAATTATCGTACATGGACTACATCTTAGTTTTTATGGCTTCTAACCATTTATGAGAATCAGGATCCTTTATAGCTTCTTGGCAAGATGTGGGTTCATCATCTATGAGAGTCACATTTCTATCATCAGTCACGAGAAATCCATATCTCTCGGGCTCATGACGAACTCTACCAGATCTACGAGGAGTATCTTGTGTTTCAAGACCGGACTCGTCAACTCTTGAAGAGACTTATGGATCTTCCAATGGCTGTTCATTGCTAATTAGTGGATCTTGAATTACTTCAAGATGTACTTTATTCCCACTAGTTCCTTTAGAAATAAATTCTCTTTCCAAAAAGATACCATTTCGAGCACCAAACACTTTGTTCTCGGATGGGTTATAAAAGTAATATCCTTTAGTTTCTTTAGGATATCCCACAAATAAGCATTTATCAGATTTCGGTGTTAACTTGTCAAGAAATTTGACGCTTCACATAAGCTTCACAACCCCAAATCTTTAGAAAAGACAATGTGGGACTCCTCCCAGTCCATATCTCATATGGAGTCTTTTGAACAGCTTTTGATGGAATTCTGTTTAGTATGAACGCGGCAGTCTCAATGGCATAACCCCAAAAGGATATCGGAAGATCTGTTTGACTCATCATAGACCGAACCATATCTAGTAAAGTTCGGTTTCTCCTTTCCGAGACACCGTTCCATTGAGGTGTTCCAGGAGGAGTAAGTTGTGAAACTATTCCACAATCTTTAAGATGATTGTCAAACTCTAGGCTTAAATATTCGCCACCTCGATCTGATCGAAGTGCTTTTATTTTCTTACCTAGCTGGTTTTCTACTTCATTTTTGAAAATTTTGAACAATTCAAAAGATTCGGATTTATGTTTCATTAAGTAAACATATCCATATCTACTTAAGTCATCAGTAAAAGTAATGAAGTATCGAAAACCACCTCTACTGGTGTGCTCATTGGTCCGCATACATCTGTATGTATGAGATCCAATAACTCACTTGCCCTCTCACCTCTCTTTGTGAAAGGAGCCTTTGTCATCTTACCTAATAAACAAGATTCGCACGTCTCAAATGATTCTAAATCAAATGAGTCTAAAAGTCCATATTGGTGGAGTTTAGAAATGCGTTTCTCATTTATGTGTCCTAAACGACAATGCCAGAAATATGTCGGATTCAAATCATTAGATTTAAATCTCTTTGTATTAATGTTATAGATAGACTTGTAATGTTCATGATCAAGATTTAAAACATAAAGACCATTTTCTAATTGACCATTCGCATAGAAAATATTTTCTTTACTTATGGTAAAGTTATTATTCTCAATAACAAACTTAAAACCATCCAAAACCAATCTCGACACAGATACAATATTCCTGTTCACAGCAGGTACATAGTAGCAATTATTTAAATTTATTACAAGTCCAGAGGTAAAGATAATAAATAAATGCCCACGGCTAATGCAGCAACTCTTGCTCCATTTCCCACCCGCAGGTCCACTTCACATTTCGCTAATCTTCTACTCCTTTGCAGCCCCTGTACATTATTACAAATGTGAGTATCGCATTCGGTATCTAATACCCAAGATGAAGAAGTAGATAAATTAATTTCAATAACATTAATACCTGAAGTAGTAGTCTCACTACTCTTCTTCTTCTTCTTTAGATCCTCCAAGTATGCCTGGCAATTTCTTTTCCAATGGCCTGGTTG